>OZ026617.1:54771883-54817883 GCA_964020975.1 Hermodice carunculata
ATTAATATACAAAATGTACAATGACCAAGTCAGATATTGTGCACATAACACTTGGTAAACTACACTGGTCAAGGTAAAACTGTATTTTGTATCTTTAAATTAAACAAAGAGGTCACTCGCAAAGTGTAACAAAGTTTTATGATGGTGGTGCATAAACCTTATTTGAGGTAAAAATTTTCAGCATTGTGTTTATTCAGTTTTGGGCTTCAAGTTGAAAAAAAAAAAATCATTTGCATTTTGCTGAAGCAGTTGAAACCTTGTGAGAAAGACTGGGTGGGTTCTACCTTTTGAGTTTTCTTGGCAGGGTGGCAGGTTCTCTCGTTTTCTAGAATACATAGTGGGGTAATTGTTGGCACTAATTTTCCCTGTGCACACAATGTCAGTAAAATGCAAGTTTAGGCATTTGCTTCAAGGAGGTGTCTTTGACTTCCATCAGTTTGTGATTTGGCAAAGAACACAGTAGCGCAGGTATTAAATGCATCAAAATCAGAAATTGTGAATCAAAACATTCCTATTTCACTAAAGAATACACAGAAACTGTGTTTGTCCATTACCTTAACAGCATTTGACCGAAACCCAGAAAAGTTATGAGCCAAAATGCATCTATCTACAATGCTAACCAATGTCCCAGTCAGCCCAGAACGTTGCTGTGTCCATATTCTCAGTTACAACATGCATTACAAAAAAAATGAGAATTGAAGAATTTGCAAAAAAAGTTAGAACATGCATGTACCATATATGTACAATTGCACTAGCTGGGGCACTGGAGATACTTTATGAGCTACATTAGATAAGGGGATGGGGCTTGTTGGTGGGGTCGAATGGGGATTGGGGGATGCAGTAAATTTAAAAAATACAGTGTCAAATTAAAATCACAGAATCAAATATAAGTAAGTCAATTGTTGTAAGTAATAATAACTTGTGCTAAAATAAAGATTTGTTGAATTTGTTCAAGCATATTAGTCAAGTGAAACTTCTGATTTTGGGTTTAAATGGAATACCCATGTCAACTGGGGTAATTGTTTTGTTAAAGAAAATTTTATGAAACCCTATCTGTCCAGCTGATGAGTAAACGTTAACTTTTTCCAAAGTTTTGCCTTTTGCCATGTGAGAGGTTTATTTCTTGGTTTAGTTTAACCTATTATACATGTAGCGTCATTTTATTCACAATCGTATTAGGTCCTGTTGGGCAGGAATTCTGATGTTGGACATTTGAAAAATTGATTAAAAGCATAGAAAATTAGAAGAAACAATACACATGTACATGTTTTGATGATGACCTAAATCAAAGTGCAAAAAAGTAGATGGTATAAAAGTCTGGGTAGACAGACAAGCATATCATCATTCCGAAATTTCTCATTTATAGATTACTGGCCATAACAATGTAAAGACTATCTCTGTTCATCATCAAACTGCACTGATGAGCAGAGATTCAGCCATCTTTTTCAGATCGAAGATTCTATCGTCCCGTAGAAAAAAAAAAAAAATTAATATCTGATGTCCATGCAACATGTACAGGGAACTGATTTGAAGCTGTGAGTCAGGGATAGGTTCAATTGTGATTTGAAACTCTATCAGGTGATTTTATTGTTTTGGATCAGTTAGACTATTTTGATGCTTGTTCTTTGTTGCCATATTTCCATTGTCTGCTGGGACATTTGTTTTCAACTTTTGAGTTTTTGCATCAGTTGGATGTTTTTGCATCAGTTGTTAGTCCATCTATCTGGCCATCATGCGTCAACATTTTACACTTTTGCCTTCACAAAAAAATGTTTGTCAGATTCACTTCAAACTTGGTGGGGATTTATGTTGGCGGGAACAGATGTAGGCTTTCAAAATTTGCAGCCAAATCAGGAAATTAAACAATAATTTCTGAAGAATTCGACCTGACTCTTATATAATTCATGTTAAAAAGAAATTAACCATTTACAAATTTGTTTAGCCAAAAGAATGAAAAAGTAGTATTTTGCTAATGGCACCAGGGGTCCCTGTGTTAGGTGAATTCTACCAAGTTTGTTCAAATGGTTATGCTGCAGTGAATTTTTGGATTTTTTGTCTGTTGATTTCTTATTTAATTTCACAGTGAAATTGTGAAAGTCTCTGATAGTTCTAGGCTGATTGCTTTGAAATTGAAAGGGACAACTTCTGGAGACTCCAACAACTTGATTTGTTCAACAGGTGATGCTGTTTTATCAAAAAAAAAAAAAGATAATAATGAAGTTGTTTGTGCAAATGCTATTTTCAACTTCTCAGGAATCATCTGTTGTGTTATGCAGAAATTTGCAAATGCAACCTGTCAATAAATAGGTCTACTGCACACTGTACCTGTCAGTTTCAGCAAAAAATATGTTCCTGTGGTCAGAATCATGTAAGAGACAGCCCCCTGTGCCTGTAAGAGTCATTTCTAAAATGAGAGAAAGAAAAACATGAAAGTAGAATATGTCAGTTGTAGAGGATTCAAAGGGTAGATAGCAGAAATCGAAGAGGTAGCTGAAAGTGAAAAGATGGATATTATAATTCTAGTAGAGACACATATTAGAAAAGGAAGAGATAGGAATAGTGACAGGCCCCCGTAGGGTATGATATAACAGGTAAAGGGATAGAGGGGGGGGGGGGAAGGGAGGAGGAGTAGGGTTTCTGATAAAGAAAGGGGTGAAGTGGCATGAAATCTGGAAGAACAGATGGGAAGATGATAGTGAGATCAAAAATAAAATACAGTGGATAGGAATAGAGTCAAATGGAAATAAAATAGTGATAGGTGTAGTGTATGTGGGTTGCGAGGGGTTACCTAATGAATGGAATGACCAGATGCATGATAGGATGAGAATGATGATTAGTGAAATTAAGCAGCAGGGCTACCAGATTATGATAGCTGGGGATTTTAATGGACACATAGGAAATGGAATGAGTGGTATTGAGGGAGAGGATAGAGGAATCAATCAAAATGGAACCAGGTTACTGAATTTCAGAAGGGAATTTGGTCTGAGGATAATTAATAAGGATGTACAATGCAAAGGAAAGTGGACATGGGCATCTGGAGAAAGACGGACAATAATTGATTATATTCTAGTAGACAGTGACGCATTTCAAATGACACAAGGATGCAAAATAGATGAGGAAGGTAGATTGGATATAGGCAGTGACCATAAGTTGATGATAGTCTTAATTACCATACAGTGTCAAAGAAGAAGCATGGGGGGGGGGGGGGGGGGTAAATGGGTGTGGGATATAAAGGAGGAAACAGACTGGACAGAGTATCAAGAAAGCCTAAAATTGGAATTGCAGGAATGGAAAAATAGAAGGGAGAATGAAGGGAAGAACAAGAATTGAATGGGGATATAATCAGAAGGATTCTTAAGGTAGCACGTGAAAAGATAGGTAGATATAAAGTCTCGGTAGGAAGTCTAGGGTATAGAATAGACCCAGACCTGAAAGAAGGCATAAAAAGAAAGAGAGCTAAAAATAGAGCATGGAGATTAGCCAGGAAAAACAAATACCCCAAAGGTGTGACAGAAGAAGCTAAGAGACAGTATATGGAATGTAGAAGGAATGTAGCAGAGATGAAAGCAGAGAGGAGAGCCAGTAATACTGTAAATTGCTTTAATTTCGCTGTATTCTTATTTTCGCTGATAGCACAAAACCGTGAAAATAAAACACAGCGAAATAGTATTTTAACATTGTTAGAATGGGAATTATGTCCAAAACAGTGAAATTAAAACTACAGTGAAATGTCAAAAAAACTAAAACCGTGAAAATTTGAACGTGAAAATAAAGCAATTTACAGTAATGAAAAAATGACGAAGAAAATAATGGAGAATGGGGGAGAAGGGTCAACCATCTTTTGGAAACAGGTTAATGGGCGTAAACAGAATAAAGCACAGGAAATCACACACAGAGGGAAAAGAACAGATAAAGAAGAATGGATTCAGACCAGGCAGACGGGTAGGTGATCACATCTTCACATTGACCCAGGTGTTAGAATTGGCAAGGCAGTAGAGGAAGAAAGTCTTCATGGGTTTCTTAGATGTGAGGAAAGCTTATGACAGGGTATTGAGAGATGCCCTGTGGGAAAAACTAAGTGGACTAAGGTTCGGTGGGAACTTTCTAGACATTCTGAAAGCATTGTATAAAGATGTAGACTGTACACTCTGATAAGGAAAGGTAGAAATAGAGAATGCATGCCTGGATATAGGTCTAAAGCAGGGATGTGTGCTGGCCCTGATTTTGTATGCCCTGTATATTAAGGAGTTTGGGTACCAGTTAATGGAGTGTAATAAGGGAATAAAGTTGGCGACCTGAAAATCCCAGGTCTATTTTCTGCAGATGACATTGTACTCATGGCAGAGTCCCAGAAAGAACTGCAAGAGATGCTGAACATATCAGGGGAATACAGGAATAAATGGAGGTTAGAATTTAGTAAGGATAAGAGTAAAGTGATGACTCTTGGGAAGAAACCAGATGGGAATAGAAAATGGAGAATGGGGCAGTTCCAAATTCCAGAAGGTAGGGAACAGTTAATTGAAATTGGGGAGGTTGATGAGTATGAATACATCGGTGTTAAGATAAAAGCAATGGGTAAAGGCATGTTCAGGTATCAGGTGGAGAACATTAAACAGAAAATGAATCGTACAAAAGGAATGATTAAAGCTACTGCACTGAACAGTTTCAACAGAGCATACACAGCAAGGGTATTATGGGATAGAGTTCCAATACCAGGGATGATATATGTCTTGGATGTGATTTCAATAAGTGAGGGAGATAGCCAGGGAATGGAGAAAGCACAGAATGAGATTGGGAAATGGATACTGGCAGCACCACCATGTGCAGCAACAGAAGCAGTCGTAGGAGAGTTAGGATGGAATTAAATCACAGACAGAATTGCCAAGCAAAAATCAAATACTGGGGCTATTTACAAGCAGTAAATGAAGACAGGTGGTGCACGAAGGTTTACAATGAAGTAGTCAAGGAACAAACAAGATGGGTCAAAGATATAAACAAGTTGGCAGAGAGATACGAATTGAAAGGATATGATGAGTTTGATGATAGGAAAGTGTATATAGGTAGGACTGTTACAGAGGGCTGGAAGGAAGACTGGAAAAGAGGAGTCAGGGAAAAGAGTACATTAAAAGCGCACAAGGTACTAGAAAAGTCAAAGAAAAGTCTGTTGGGATGGAGGGAAGGGATCCAGGCTTCTTTTTCAAAGTAGGACAGGAGTGATCAATCTAGAAAAGAGAAAACAGAAGGGAAGAACAGGTAGTAACGGTAAATGTAAAGTATGTAGACAAGAGGCAGATGAGAGAGTGGATCATTGGCTGTTGTGGTATGATGCATATTGAGAGATAAGAATTTTTCAGAAAGAGGCACAGGGAAGACTATAATAACAAGGGTCTAGAAGAGGTTCAGTGTTTAGAGGAAGAGGAACGTGTAGCATGGGTTTTAGGGTTAAAGGGTGGCTTTCTGGGAGGCAATAAAGGCACTAAAAGTGTACAGGACTACCCGGTAGGGTGCTGGGAGAAAAGAAATGAATTGATAGGGCTTGATAGTGACAGGGTAAATTAAACTTCAGAGTGCAGGGAGGAGAGGGAATGGTGGTAGCCCTTTTAAGAGCTCCCATGGGGTCACCCATGGGAAATGCCTGAGCCTTAGAGGCGGGGATATGGTGTATGAGGGGAGTTTGGTTTGTATTTTTGTTTTTGTTTTTGTATTTTGTTTGGGGGGGGGGGGATACAAGTGATGAGTGTTGGGGGATATATCCGTATATCCAGGGCTAGGGGCCCACCACAGCTGTGAGAGTGTGTGGTGGAACCTTTGCCTCGGCTCTGGACCTGGAAAACATGGCAGCACGAGCTGATTAGGATAACCATGGTTTCCTCCATCTCATCTATTTTTCGTTTCTTTGCTTTACTTTTTCCTAGGCCACCTGTGTCACACAGGACAGCGGCGCATAAGCGGAGAGCCACCGCAATGTTATAATATGCACTCTATTTCAATCCTTCTACCCGGAAGCCTGCCGAATTACTCACGTTATACCTTTACTTGAGCTCGTTTGGATAATCAGATAATTTGGTAGGGATCAATATGCTGTGTTGAACTTGAATATTTGACACTAATAATTGCAAAGATGCATAATATATGACAAAACAGTTCTAGTCTTTAAATTCGGTCTATACATGGGTCTATCGGCCTGTCCACACCAACATACACCTCGGCCGGTTGTCTGTTCGCGAGCTTTATGCATGGAATATCGGTGATGATGCTGGTCAACGGGACTTTCCAGCAGGCCGTGTGTTACAGATACGTTCCAAAGATCTTGAAAAATATCGTAATAAAAACTAATAATATAATCCCGTTTTTCTCAGTGACAAACAATATGGCCTGTACATGTGCTACGCTTCACACAGATATTTTGTGGCATTTTTTTTATGGACAAACTTAGACATTACTTCATGCTTTCGTGCGTTGTGTTGGGGTTCGGCTGTTCAAAATGTGTAAACATGTAACTCTTATGAGCATATGTTTGTTTTGATATTTAATATTTTAATATCTTGGCGAACTTTATGTCCTCAAACTTGTGCAACAGGTAGCAGGGGTCCCAGTGGTTTTACAGGTGCCACAGGTCCACGGGGTTTTACTGGCTCAACAGGACCGGGTGGCCCACAAGGTTTCACTGTTGTTAGTTTTATTATACTTTGTTGGTTGGTCATTTGTATATAATTGAACCTGCAGTTGCAAATGTCTCGGTCCAGACTGCAGCAACACCTTTGTTGTTTACCCTGTAAAAAACATGTGTGACCACACGTAAACTTTGTTTCTTCCTCCATGGTTTTCATATAGCTGCACGTACCGTAATTCATACCGATTTATGATATATTCGAGTGTCTTGTTAGCATTAGTCTTTTTATTGTTCATATTGTCGCCCCATAGACAGCTCAAAGACCCCTGGGAACTGTTCATGTAAATGTGCATTGCATGTCAACCTGCTCTGACAGGACGAATGAATTACTTGATTGTTTGTTGCAATGTGTTAAATGTCTTATGTCCAAAACTTTGTGGTACAATTAATCACTTTGGGTATGAGTATTGTTCTTGATCACTCACACATGTTCATCGGCCCTCCAGACCTCTACTTGATTTTGTTGTGCTTGTTTTGTCTGTCAGCAAGATTTTCAGTCCAAATAGGCCGACATCAACGTGCATTAAACATAAGCTTACTGTATTTAGTAGGTAATCATTATATATACGTTATACATACTTCTTTCGTAACTTTAAAATGGCGAACAACAACTTTAACTTTCGTCAGAAATGGGTAACACAATAGAATAATATAAAGCGCAACAACATGTATTTTTAATTTAATTTGAAAAAGATGCTGGTCAAAATAATTTGTGAGAAAGTGTACCTGGCTAGATAATACGTATTTATGTGGATTGGAGTTAAGACGGTGCGTGGTATCCAAATGATTTATTGTGTATCGAAGGATTTCAAGAACCTATAAGAAAAGACAAGCTTTTGAAGAGAGGCAGTGGAGTCGCAATCTATAACAGCGAAACACCTTGCCACTTGTACGCAGATCGGACCTTGAAACTGACAATACAGAGTGGCTGTGGATTGGAGTTGAGACGGTGCGTGGAAACGCGCTGATTGCAGTATATTATCGTCCGCCAAGCCAGGCGTCCAAGGCGCGACACACTTTCTGAGAACATTTTTCAAATTCCGTTGCACTAGTTTTTGAAAATAATCGAACCATACTTATCATCATCGGTGAATTTAACGATGGATGCTGTAAATGGAGTCTGATCACCGTGACAGTGAGCTTGGTTCTGGTCTACGAAATATTGTATCGAGTAATATTTTATTTCAATTAATTAACGAACTCACCAGATCGACTGAATATACAACTACATTACTGGATCTTGTTAAGTTCACAGACTCGCATGATTTAGTCGTTGACAGCGGGGTCCTGGCTCCTTTTTTTAGTTCAGATTCTCTCTCTCTCTCTCTCTCTCTCTCTCTCTCTCTCTCTCTCTCTCTCTCTCTCTCTCTCTCTCTCTCTCTCTCTCTCTCTCTCTCTCTCTCTCTCTCTCTCTCTCTCTCTCTCTCTCTCTCTCTCTCTCTCTCTCTCTCTCTCTCTCTCTCTCTCTCTCTCTCTCTCTCTCTCTCTCTCCCGAAAAAAACTTTAAACGTAGAATATGGGATTTTAACAATGATGATCTAAATAATCGTCTGTCAACTGCATCATGGAATACTGTGTTGGACACGTTTGACGATATTGATAAAACATTATATTGGTTTAACTTGTACGAATCTATGTTAAAGGGATTTATTACATATCGTCATGTCACAATGCACCAAATTGACAAACCATGCATGAAATTCAAAATCAAGAAACTCAAAGGAAAATAAAACGAGCATGAAAACGTACGTTACAAAAGAACAGGGACAGAAAGTCGCTTCCAAATTTTCAAGAAATTACGCAATCTTGGATTGGCTGCCAGTAAAAAGCTATACTTGTTTATTTAAAAAAAAAAAAAAAAAAAAGTGAGAGCAGATTGAGCAACATGATATTAATCCGCCAGAAAAGTGGTCTTGAACAAAATCTATCCTTGGACATAAAGTACACCAATCTATATCCTCATTTAAAAGTTCAAAATGGTAAAATTGTTCCAAATGTAAATCTATCCTTGGCCATAAACTACACCAATCTATATGCCCATTTAATAGTTCAAAATGGTTAAATTGTTCCAAATGTAAATGAAAAGCAGAAATTTTTAACAAGTACTTTGCAGCCCAAAACTTATACCAGGGGAAAACCCGCCTTTATATAAATATGTACTTCTGCACGATTTTGAATATTTGACTACAGCTCGGGTAGACTTGTTTTAAGTCCCAGAAAATCAGGTCAGAAAGATATTGTTGAATGTAGAGGTAACCAGCGCAACTGGACCGGATGGAATATGAAACTTTATACCGAGAAAAACCGCTATTAGTAGTACAAGTATGGCTCCTTTGCTCTGCAGGTTATTTAATGCATCCTTGACTAGAAGCAAATTTACAAGTTTAAAGAATAAAATCAAACTGGTGTCCAGTTTTTGAAAGGGTGATCGCCAAACAATATCGAAATCTAGACCAATCTCGTTGTTGTGTAACGCGTCTCAAGTCAAAGAGTGGTTGGTTTCCAATAAATTCTATATGAATGCTTTGTTGCTAATAATCTACCTACAGAAAAAAATCGGGGTTTAACGAAAATGATTCGGGGGACAGTGAACCAGCTAGTTAGTATCTTGCATGAAATGCACAATGGCTTAGAATGCAACAATGAGGTTGGAATGGTGTTTTGAGATGTCTCCAAGGCGTTTGACGAGGTGTGGCACCAAGATTTACTTTTCAAATTACGCCAACTTGGTTTTTGCGATAAATTGGTAGACTGGGTTGAAAATTACTTTTCTAATAGGTATATCAGAGTCACTTTTCAGGGACAGTCTTCTACATGGTTACAAAAAGAGGGGCGTACATCAGGGATCAATTTTGGGTCCGGTCTCAAAAAGCGTTGTCAAAATTGTACACTTCTATGATCAGACCTATACTGGAGTATGGCTGTACCCTGTTGACAACTGTGAAGTAAAATTATCTGACCTGTTATAATATATTCAATACCAGGCAGCAATGCAATTTTCACTGGAGCAAAGCGTCACACAAATCGGAATAGGCTACTCTTAGAACTAGGATGGGAGACGTTGACAAATAGGCGAAAGTACTTTAAATTCATTTTGTTGTACAAGGTGATTATTGGCAAGGTACCTACATACCTTGCCGAGTTAGTTCCACCATCGGTGGCGACTTTTTCTGGGCGGTATCTCAGAAACTATCGGGACGTACGTCAATTTAAAGCCTGAATTAAAAGGTAACAACAATCCTTTGCCCCCCCCCCCCCCCCCCCCCCCGCAGCAAACCTTTGGAATGATCCACCACAGAAATAAGGGAAACTACAATACCATTATCCTTTAAGACCAAACTAAAGAAGCTGACGTTTATGGATAAACCTCCATCTTATTTCGCCCGAGGTCAGCGTTTTGACAATACTTGTCTTACTTAGATGCGACAAGGTTATTCTAGTTTGCATTCTGACTTATAATATAGTGTCAACGTAATCCCGGATCCCGGTTGTAATTGTGGACACCCAGTTGAAACAACTGAACAATTTTTTTTTTTGTTATTGGCCGACATATGCTATTTTCACCCTAAACTGTTGAAGAATGTTGCTTCAATTGTGGCCCCGGGAGCTAATATATTTCCCACTCTTCTCAGTCTCGATCGTGATTATTACCTTAATATGTTACTGGAAGGAAGCCCCGACTTGGACAATTTTGCCAACGAAGTTTCATTTACTAGTGTACAAGTATTTATTTGTAGCTCCAAACGATTTGAATTTTGACTTCTGGGACCACGCTAACAACACGCCCAGAGTTTAATCTAATAATCCGGGCGAGGTGTGAGGGTGTTGTTGACTTACCCGTTTGTATTTGTATTCATGACATTTTATTTAAGCCTGTTCAAAATTTATCGATGCACACAAAAAATTATATGATTCAACAACTGAAATTTTTGCAGATTTTAATAATTTTGGAGATGAGGGAAAAAATTTGTTTTTTTTATGAAAAGTCAAGATAATGAAACAATATACATTACAAGTTCGTTTTTGGCTGCATGCTTGTATGAAAATTATTGGACCGCTTTAGTATTCATCCCCCATTCTTTTTTCTTTCTTTTCCTTTTTTTTTGTTCTTCGTGGCTTGATCCTCGATATATGACGTGAACTGTATACTGTTTTGAATTTTATTGTATGTATGGTGTTGTTTGTTTGCTACTGTGTTGTTTCATGTTTTCGGCAAAACGCCTCTATTGTATGCATATGTGAGGTACAGCGACAAAAGTTCATTCATGACTGGAACTTTGGTTGTATCCACGCGCAGACCCTGTACTCATATTAGCCTCTTCGTGCAGACCCCGGGGTTACAAATTTAATTGAATGCTTAATGAATGTGGAAGTTGCATTACTTTTGCATTGTATTATGATTTGAGATGCTTATTATTTGGATTTATATCTGTCCTGTGTGTTTTGTACATATTGAATGTGTGCGTCTTGTATGTCTGGAAAGACTCCCGATAAATTATAGTGTATAGCTATAAGGTAATCCATATTTACAATACAATAGTTGGTCACTTAACTGTGAACAGCCATACGGCAGATTGAGAAAGTATTAATAAGAAGTATTGCATTATGAACCTCATAATGATGTTGCCTTAACAGGCAGGTAGGCCTCCTCGAAAGCCTCCCGATTAGTTATATTGTATAGCTATAGGGCAATCCAGGTTAAATAAATATATTTACAATACAATACCTGGTCACTTAACTGTGAACAGTCACACTGCAGATTGGGCAGAGAAAATATTAATAAAAAATATAGCACTGTAAACGTAGTGATGTCTGAACAGGCAGGTTGTCTGCAATTACATTGTTTTTTTCTGAATGGGGACTAGTTTACATGACTTTGAACAATATATTTTTATCCGCAATATATGTGATGATACACATGACTTCGATGTGCCGATCCTGCTTAGTAGCACCAAAGAAAACTTAGGCATCACGCTGAGAGGTTATGTAACATGGTGGCTGACCTAGAGCTTTGACATGTGTTAACTAGCAGCTACCATTCTGGTCAACTCCTGAGTGTAGAAACACTAGTTCTTCAGCACAGAAAACGTGAAAGTGCCCACTGTAGGGAGATGCCCATTCCAGAGAGGAACAGCCCTTTTGGGTAGTATGGCTGAGTATTTACATTGACATGTACATTATTCAAACAGACATGTGCAAGATATACATGGTGTCAAATCTAAGGGGTTTAAATGGATGTAATACATAAGTCTTTATTCGGTTATCATATGAAAAAAGTATATACAGCAACTGATCTGATGCTGTCATAATAGTACCTGTAAAAACAGTTCTCTTGTTACTAGTTACAAGAAGGCCTATAGGCGTAATGCAATGCTGACATATAGTCTGATGACCATTACCAAAAATAATTCATATCCTGATATGTATTCCCTCCATGACCCAGAGAAATTAGTCAAGATTATCCATATGCTGCAACATTAAACTTCCATACGAACACACATTTGTAGTACATTTAGTATCATTCCCCTTATTCTTTATCAACAGAATGAATTTGAGTCCTTTTCTCAAGTCCTAAATGACCTTGAAAATAGGTCAGGGCCCTACAACATATAAGAACACTGCACCACTGGCCTAATGCATATTTGCTGTAAGTTTGCAGTTTAATTTCAATTTATTATGTCAATAAAATCATTTCCTGAAATCCATTCCCTCTTTGACCTTGAGAAAGTTGGCCAATGTATCCCATATTATGCAATATCGAGTTTCTAGCTATGTTGCACATTTGCGGTACATTTGGTATTGTTAGCTTTCTGATTTTTCAAAACGACAAATTTAATGTCCCCTAGAACTTCTCGATGACATCGCGAAATAGGTCAAGGTGAACCAAAATGTTACCAAAAATGATCATTCGCCAAAGCATATTAGGTATAAATTAAATTCCCTCTCAATTGATACACACCTGTGGTACATTTGGTATCATAAGGCTTATTGTGTTTAAAAGATATGGAGTTTAATGTATTTTCACACTTTGGTTCATATCTTTCATAATACTACAGGCGGCGCCACCAAATTTGAACGCGTTTTCGTCTTTCGGCCTGATTGACGTTCCTACCAAACTTTGTGATGATTCATTAAAGACTCTTCGAAAAATAGCATTTTCCAATTTTTCACCTTTTGGCCAATATATTTCGCAATATATCATAATTGACCTTGAAGTTGAATAAGGCTATCCTGAAAGTTATGGATTATTCCACGTCTGCAAGCAAAAGTTAAGAAACGGACGGAGGGACGGACAGACATGAGCGATCGCATAAGCTCTGCGACCTATGGTCAGCAGAGCTAAAAATATCAAAGTCTCCCATAGCAGACTCGAGCTAATCACTGAGATGATATGAATTCACACTTTGTTTCACACCCAATTTCTGTGGCTATTAATCCACAAAGTTGTCAAAACAGTTATGCTTTGATGGTACTAACTTAATAGGGGATTACATCTGCAGATTTTTATGCAGAGGTCCAGTGATCTCTTGGGATTAACGGCAAGCTCAGACAGCTCCAGGCATTGAGGCACAATGCAGTACTACAGGACACACTCGCACACACACACGGAGACAGACAGACAGACAGACATATACTTGTGAAATAAGGAGCTCTGTGTCGTACTCTTTATCACAGGGGTGTATACGAATCTTTACTTTTGTTGTCTATAAAAAGTATTTAAAAATAACCTTCACTTGGATACATAATTTTAATTGAGATTAGGAGGTTGCCTCATATGTAACATTTTAAGAGTTTATAGAAAAGCGCTTCTCTCCACACTGGGTCAAACCTAGATTTTAAATCATAGAAACATTCAAACAAGTATTTCCGTGGTTAGTTGTTTATACATTTACGAATGACAGTTTTTAAGGTAAGTATATGGTCAGTTCTACGACTTTTTGGTCTAAACCCGATCTGCCTATATGGAATGCAGTTATGCCTTTTTCTGTAAAGTTGAGAACTGGGCATAGCAGTTTGCTTAGGCCATTATAAAGAGACCGCAGTTCCGCTGTAGCTTTCCGGACAGATGCGACTTCCCTTTTATGTACTGATCTACAGTGCACTTTGTTGCGTGTTAATTTTACGTCTTTATTTGTCACACAAAAAATAAAGAAACGAAGAAACCAAAGCATTGATGACGGACGATGCAATCTTTCAAGTGATTCTTAAAAAATATCGATGTACACAGAGGCTGGTGTCGATTTTTACACGTGGTCACGACGAGAGAGCCATATCAAAGAAGTCCTTTAATAATTGTGTTCGAGATTATGACCGATAATGAACCAGTCCAGTTATGTAGTACTTAAAATGGGTGCAAGAAAGAGGGGAGCAAAGAAGTTTTTTTTTTTTTTTTAATACTGGAAGCCCCTTCATATTCCACACTTCATATATGCCATTATTTCTAAATATCCTTATCTTCTGTACCTTGTACTAAGGTAAAATCGTTACCTGTAACACCTTATTATGACCCTTCCCCCTCCTTTACCCCCTTCAAGAAAGCTCCGTTACTGATTGTTTTGTGACATATGATCATTTAATGATCACCGCAAACTAAATAACGCAAACCGACTACACAAGTGACATCCTGTCAGTTAGTATTTGAATAATAAAATTAATGATATTTGTACAGTAAAAGTAGATATAGTACAACAAATATCAATAATTAAAATTTTTCTGCACAGTGCGTTTTTTGCACACGCTTACCAACCACTGACCACCATGCCGCATGATAGGAAAGCCTTTTAGAATATTGTTGTGAAGAGAACAAATCGCTCCAGGAATTCCCATTAAATTGCACTTAAAGTTTTTATGGACATTCTGTTTTCCCCTCGGTAGACATAGACATATCTTTATTTCAAGTACTTCCCTTATGGCGTTTTTCAGGACTTGGCGTTGGCTGGTCCTTGTTGTACAGTGCTGCTGCAATGACTACCACCTCCCATTTAAAGCTATTATGTTCTATGACCTGCGACATGATTAGCGTTATTCGAAACCTGCACACATGCCCAGGACTGGTCCTCGCGTTTAGGAATATGTTTTTTAGACAGTTTTATGCCCCCATAACATGAAGAAGTGTTCATCTTCACGAACATCATAATTAATATTCGATTACAATTTATCTATTGCGTTTATGGAAAAATTGAAGGAACTGAACCTGGACATGACTACGAAGTTTCATTTTGCAAATTTTCGAGTTTTAAAGTACTATTTTTTCGAGAATCCCGAGAAAAATCTCCAAATCGAACCCTTTGGGAAATGTCCATTTTTCGCCCCAAAAAGGATTTAAAAATTTTTTCTTGGTGTATGTATAATGTAAAGATCCCAAACAACAAGAATTTATACGGTTTTATGGGTCTAAAAATAAAAACCAAAACAGAAGAGCGGGTTGAAGACAGCACCCCTCAAAGTGCCTATAGTAGCTTTGTTTATGCAGGCGATCTGGTGCTACTGTCAAATTCACACAGTGGTCTACAGAAGGCCTCTTCAAATTACAAGATTACCGTGATAAATGGAAGCGTATTGTGAATCTAAATGAAACAAAAGCTATAATATTCAACGAAGGGGGCTTTAAAATTAAGAATTTCAAACAACCTTATAAAAATACAGAAACGGGGATTGCTCACAACTACTGCTACCTTGGCATTGAATTTACATAGTCAGGAAACTTTGACGCCACAGTGAACAATCTAAAAGACAAAGCATCCAAAATGTTATTCAAACTATGCTACAGTCTAATAAATGGTAGCACAGCCGTGAAGCTATTTCATACCTTAGTCTTGCCTACATCCACCTGTGGATGTGAGGTGTAAGCATGGCCTCAGCAACTTCATGGCCAAATATGACAGCACCCCCAATGGACACGTCCAAAAAAAACTTTGCAGCTGTATTTTGGGCACTCACAAAAAATCAAGTTGAGCGGCTGTCGAAGGAGAATTGGGTAATTTCCAATTTTAATGTTTTAGATTATGCCAGAGTGCCAAGTACTGGGCCGAGATACCCAGCCGTCACCCCCATGGCCTTGTATCTTGTGCCCCGAGAGAAGATTACTCCCTAACGCAAAACGATAACAACTGCTGGCAACAAAATCGGAAAATATTTAAATACCTCAACATCAAAAACATCCGGGAAAATGCAGGCGGAAACGATATTGTAGGAAGCATACAACTGCTCCAAACCAACCTGCAAACCACCTAAAGAAACTGGTTAAAATACATAAGAGGTGAAGACCGTAACTAACAAATTGATTAAAAATCTATTGCACCTTCAAAAACACCTTTATTCGGGAAGAAAAACTATTTAGAGAGCACAAGAAATCATAATTGCATGCAAAAATACAAAAATTTGTTTAATGTCTGGCGCTGATGGTGACCACTTTGTAATGAAGAAGTAATAAAATTTGTTTATTCATCTTTCGAAACCCGCAGAAAAATCACCTGGTATATACACTGTATATGACATGTGGTGTCCCACTTGGTTAAGAGAGGTAATGACATATATATATATATATATATATATATATATATATATATATATATATATATATATATATATATATATATATATATATATATATATATATATATATATATATATATATATATATATATATATATATATATATATATATATATATATATATATATATAGAGTGGAACCTGTCCTTGGGATTACCTGTCTAATGCAATTTCCTGTCTATTAGGACCATCTTCTGATACCATCAAACAATTTCTTTTGTTTTTCACCTGTTTAATGTGACCACCTGTCTAATGGGACTGGGACACTCATAATTGGTCATATCAGGTTCACTAACATTGCTTAATGCGACCTTCTTTTGTGTTCAGTGAGACTCATTTTGACACCATTTTTCTGCCATTGTTTCATTCACCACTGACAGTGCCAGCGCGAATATGGCATCCACTTACAGTCCGAAGAGAAGAGAACTTACTTCAGACGAAAAAAAATTGGGCTATCAAGCAACGTGACAAAGGAGCAAGTTATCTATAGATTTCCAAAATATTTGGTTTTGGAAAAACGCAAATATAGGGACTGGTCAAGAGAAA
This sequence comes from Hermodice carunculata, assembly GCA_964020975.1. Taxonomy (NCBI): domain Eukaryota; kingdom Metazoa; phylum Annelida; class Polychaeta; order Eunicida; family Amphinomidae; genus Hermodice; species Hermodice carunculata. The sequence continues at coordinate 54,788,657 of OZ026617.1, forward strand.
ATCCCCGAATCATCAACCTGTATATAGCGACCGTTTTGGAATGCGCTGAAGATATATATATATATATGCATTCTGGGGAGTTTCGAGTATCTTGCCTTCACATGGTTGACGAAACTACAACATTTTAGTCATTATTGCACTGATTTGGCTATTTTCCCTCAGATTGTACAAAAATCTGATGAAAATTAGCAAAATTTAGTGAAAAATAAACACCCCCCCCCAAAAAAACATCGCCATGATATCAATCAAGGCAAGACAAATTTTGTATACATGCATGTAAGGCTTAACAGAATTTTTGCACACATATTATGTTTATTAATTTGGGGGAAAATTAACAGATAAATTATCCTACAATTAGTAAGTTGTGTATTTTCTCTGCAAAAGCAAGAAGAAAAAATACATTAAGATAATCACTAGGCCTGAATGTACTTAACTTTTATCACTGAATGTTGATTGGTAAATTTTATGCACATATGCCAGGATGGTGCAATTATATTGATGAAAGCAGACCAAACTATGATGCATGAAATGGGAGTACCGAATGTCTAGGGAATATTGCCTTGGCTTATTCCCATGGTGGACCACAACATGATAATAGCAGAAATGCAAGTACGAAATCAGAAAAATATTAAGTTGCTCTGCACAGGTTGTAGCTGATATGCTTTGATTATTCATGAATTTAAAGATTGATATACATTTTCAATAAATCATATATAGATAAATATAAGCACTAAAGGCTTAATTTTTTATAACTCCAGGGACCTGCTATACATATAAATTGCAAGTCCCTGATAACACTAAGATACTGAAAATATAAATATAAATATATAAACGATTCAAGCAGTCCCTCTCCAGTACTCCCATCTCGTGCATCCAGAATGATTTCACCTTATTTTTGAAAATGTTCTAACATTCACTCTCTTTGATATACCCTGGCAGGTTCTGCATGGGAATAGCTTATTATCATGGCACAGTAGTACCTGCAATTACCGACCCCAGTCCCCATCTGGTCAAAACGACCAGATTCCCGGAAACGGGAGCTTTTGCCATGTAAAATGAACTGACGCGCAAGACCACGGTGCTGTCCAATTGCAGCGGCAAATTCATATTCCCTGGATCATTTTCTCAATAAACTTCTTCACATGAGAAACACTTATTTTGGATAAATTCTGTAGCATTTTTCAAGAACTGTGATGCAAACTTTGCTACAGTGCTCCAGTTGGACAGCCTTAGACTAGCTGTAACACGCGACCGACCAGCAAAATCACCCCACAAACAACCACCCGGGAAAAAAACCCCGGTCGTTAAAATCAACGGTAACCAAGTTGTAAGACAAAGTTAACAGAAAAACTGGCCAACATGTGCCGTCATTTTGCAGTTAAGTCAACTCAAACACAGCATTTTATTTCAACTTCTCTGGACGGTCAACTTGGGCCGGGGAAAAAACATAGCTGCCACGATGCGTGAGGGCATCGGTATCTCGTATCGCTAAGTTTTAGGTGTCTGTTCTCCGAGTTACCAGAGCAAACGGTCTTCAACGTATTTTTAAAAGATGACTTACAATCTTAATTTTAATCTGCCCGCTCGGTTGTGTCTGAAGCAGTTATCATCGCAAGTTATAAATCCAAATGCAACACGAAGGGACGCATTCAAACACGTAGAGCGCCATTTTAAACATGGCACAATGCATTGTGGGAAAGGAAAATCACAGTGAATTGTGGCCAGGTTGTTTCAGCACGGTTTCAGGTGTCCGTTCTCCGAGTTACCAGGGCAAACAGTTGTTAAAAATACTTTAAAACATGACTCACTATCTTAACTTTAATCTGCCTGCTCCATTGTATCTGAAACAGTTATCATCGTTTGTTCAAATCCAAATGTGATACGGCACGCTCGAGCGCCATTTTGAATATTGCGCAATTAATGCATTGATTGCGGGACAGTCTCACAAAAGTACACTTGATTTGGATATCAAAGTCAATCGCGGCCACAGCATATATATCATTATTGATGCTCTGAAATGATTGCAAAATATTTACTTTTGGTTTCACATATTATAACCCTCTTCCCACCCCCAATCGGCAAGATCGTCCCAATGCTCATTTACAAACCATTGACATTGGGTGTGGAACTCGCTAGTTTTACAATGGCAGCCAAGTCGATTGGATATTTTGAAGAAGTAGCGTCCAAAATATATGTGTGATTAGTGTTAAGGGAAGGTTAATTTGTCGAATGAATGTAATGTACAATATATACTGGGACTTTTCCACAGTGAGCATTACCTAAAAATGTAAATACAACGACAAACAGTGACCAGTTGTACGCCCCAGAATTAGGATTTTGTATCAGACGTAGAAGTCGCCCTGAGGTAATGAAATAAGGGTCAGCAATAGGCTGAGTGCCAAGCGCCCCACTGCGTCAAAGACGAAGCTCAATGGAGAAGGTTACCCCGATAGTGGATACAGGTCCGAAAGTACTGTCGAGTTTTTATATAAGTGGTAATAAATATGTATGTTAATGTAGCTTCCAGAACTAGACAGTACGGTACCTTAAATAGGCCATATACAATACACCTTTAGATATTTTATTATGTTATTGGTTGGCTCGTAATAATGTTCATATCAAGTGCTACATACGTCGAAGGTATGACCTTTTGATCCTGTGTCGGAAGCACGACCCCAAAGAGCGAGCCACATTCCTAGAAATCATACATGTAAATATCTCGCTAGATCCGGACGTTTTATTTCACGAAATACTTTGTTTCTTCAATGGAAAGACCAGCCTGTACCTATATTACACACATCAAGGAAACTAATGAAGATGTGCCCATGCCTCCGACCCGACATTTTTCCCTCTGGTCAATGTTTTTATCGCCCTGCTGAGAACCACTGACCCGTTAGCAACCTGGGTGAGTGACAGCAGACCCGGACTACAGTCTGTGCTGTTCCCAGATTTGTCATTCAGTTCGTATCATGCGGCCAGCGACAAAGACACAACACCTATGGTGGAGCAATGTCAACCTTGGTTCCCTATCCTTGCCTCTGATTGGTCATTGATGCCGACAAGGCCGTAACTCGAATTCCTTTTGTGAGGCCTTTTGGCCTCATGTACTTGCTTAACTTTAGGTGAAGATCAGTTCATGGTGCAAGTCGGTAGTTAAAGCGGCTGAGTGCAGAGCAACCTAACCGATACATGTGAAAAAACATTTTTCAAAATTGCAGATAAAAACTGTTGTGTTTAGGGGATTTACATAGAAACAAATGAGAAAACAACGTCTAGTTATTACTTTTGTGAGCACAAAGATTAACTGTTGTGTTCACTAAAATAATAATTATGTCTAAGAATTTCTTCTCCTCAAATCGTGACTCAAATGACGGAATCCATGCCTGTAGCGAATACATCGCTGAGTGCAAGCTCTTCTTCGATCCTCAGCATCGCCATTGGTCAAGTTCATCAGAGCTTCGGTGAGATTGTTCTGTACCCTCTTAGAAAGTAGGTCAAGGTTGCCCAAAGTCTCAGGTGAAATAGTAGCAGACTTGTCATCCTCTAAGCACTATGCAACAGACGGGAAGACGTACGGATTAATGCGCCATGCTTTAGCTATTGAGCACAGAAGATGATCTGTATTTCAGTCAATGTTTCTGTCCAAACAAACCTGTCATGAATAAATGTATGCTTCACAACTGAGGTTAAGAAAGATTGGCAGTTTGACTGGATTGCACCTTGATCCATTGAAATTTTCTAAATAATTTGAAGAATATATTTTCTAGTGTATATGTTGCCTTACTAAGTTTATTGATTTGAAAAAAACTCCGTCCAAGTCCACAATCATAGAGGTGTAAGTCTTATTGTAATTTTATCTGCAGTGGGGCATCTCAAAAGGGATAAAGTAGCGAACAAAAAGAATAATGGGGTACAAAAGAAGTACACTGTACAGAGAAAGGAACAGACGACCGCATGCGAGATCAGTATGTACTTGTTTAATTTTTATTTAAAAGCTTATATAAATACATTTATACATTGTATATGCTTCTTTTCCGGTCTGGTTACAAACATGTAGGTATATCTGTGTGCATGTATGTGATAAAATGGTGGCGTATACTACATGTGCACATACAGTTTATACATTCTTGATGTATTTAAACGTGGATACCGGTTAATACACATACATGGTATAATTAACTGTGCAGGCTCGCTCTCGTATAATATATACGTCTTCTAAAAGACAAAGACGGAACAAAACAAAAAAGCAAACAAAACAAAGCAAAAACAAAATAAAAACACCCCCCCCAAAACACCAAAAAACACCCCCCCCAAAAAAAACCCACAAAAAACCAAAACCAAAAAAAAAACCAAAAAACAAAAAAAACCCTAAACAAAAAAAACAAAACAAAACAAAAAAAAACAAAAAAAAATGTTAGCTCAAAGCAATGACAGACTGTAAGACGGAGCCGACGAGCGTAATGATGACCGATCAGCATTCGACTTGCCCGTTTTGCAATATATCATTAGTTCACGTATGAATATGAGATAAAGTGCATGAGCACACACACACACACACACACACACACACACACACACACACACACACACACACACACACACACACACACACATAATATGTATATAATATACAGTTGTGTTGTAGACTTACATGTAATCTTTCTTTACGATTCAATGTTAAATTAATGGGACCCATATAACGAAGATTGACACTTTACTGAAAACTCGTCCGTCGTTTAATTAGTTGCTTTGGAACATTAAGATACAAGCATTAAACCAAGCGAATGATAACGTTTCATCATTACAATATATATTATGCCATCTTGTAGCAACTGTTCTTCATTGAGTCTGCATGTAAAGAGTAGTGAGAACGTTCGTGTGGGAATCTCTGTGATAAAATCGTATTATATCATCTGTATATTTAATCATCTCATAACCAAGATCTGAACTTTTGTCACCATGTGCGTTTGCATGTTACACTGATGTATGTAGAAAATCATTCTATGTAATTAGTCTCCCGAATTCCAGCTGATACGGGAGAAAATAATTGCCGTCATGATATGATATATTTATTATACAGCATTTGCTTTAAATACTGACAGCCTTGGGGCGTTGTGTAAACATGTTAACTTAGCCGCGGAAAACTTCATAAGTTATTGCTCGTTAATTCATTCAGTCTCTGGTGTAGAATGCATCAAGTCCTTGATGATGGAGCACTAAATAAATATATGTGATATAAAACATTCACTGTATACTTTGACTAGGGTCAAAGTCTTTGTGACACCGTTCCATTTGGTATTGTATATCTTGGCTCGTAACAGCATATGTCATATTCATATGTGTTCTCTTTCATAGGAAAAAGTCGTAGAATATTCCATATGCTTTGAAAACGCAAGTAAAAAATAGGTCAAACTGGATAAGAAGGATGGAGCTGAGTCGCATTCTATTGAGTTTTTACCTTTGTTTACATACAGCATCAGCTGTAAACACCAACTCGACAGGTAAGAAACATACTGTCTGCTCATTGTGCTCCGTGTTCGTCAACTGTAACAGCGTATGCAGTTGTAATTTGTAGATTTGGTGCCAATCTTTCTTTTTTGTGTATAAGCAGTGCGTACATCATCCATGGGTCACCAGCTGAAGGAAGGAATTTATTTTGCAACTGTAGAACAAGCTGGACTGGTTCCAACAGTCACCAAGAAACAAACCGTTGGCGTCGTATTTTTAAAGATTTTTTCTTCACAGCCAAGACAATTATATTGTTTATTTTTGTTGGAATCTAGGGATGTAGGGCGCTGGTCAAAATTTTCAGCTCAGCTGGCTTGTCAGCCAGCAGAGCTTACACCTTCAATCTTCGTCCGTTCACGATTCACATTTTTTTCGACATTTTTCTCTGAAACCGTCAACCATATTCCCTTCAAACTTGCTGGCAGTGTACCTTGGGTGAGTCTCTACCAAGTTTGTTCAAATGGTCACGCTCCCGGGATTTTTTTTTTTTTTACCGCTCACCAAATTGTTTTGATATCACACCGGAATACTCATACAGACTCGTAGTTCTTAATTTACTCGCCACGTGACGCTGTTTTTTTCTCATTTTTTGGGGGGTGATTTCTAGTGTGTTTTTGGTATTTATTTATGTCTGTATGCCAACACAGCCATTCTGTTTTTCCTGGAGTTCTTTATTTTTTCTTCCTTCCTTTCTTTCTTCATTCTGCCAAATTTTGCTCACCAGTTTTCTCAAACACTATTACAATCAGAAACTTCAAAACTTGGCATGATTATAGGTCCATACATGATTTTTTACCTTTTAATACAGAGGAGAAAATAAGTTGAAGATTATGCAAATTAAGGGCATTTGAAATTTTAAATCTTAAATATCTCCAAAACTATTATACGTGCAGGTAAATAATCCAGCTTAAATTTATTGGTTTGTAACACTGCACATTTTTGTGTTTACATGATACCCTCAAAGGTCAAAAGTCAAGGCCATTTGGATCTCTGAAATTTCATCTAGCCATAACTTGGTGAATTTTCATCTGATTTGGTTCATATTGGGGTTAAATTGTAGCTATTGGAAGGAACATTGTATAGTTTTATATTTATATGTGACCTCTAAAGGTCACGGTCCTTCGAAAGATTTGTCCAGCCATAACGGTCAATTTTCATCCAATTTTGATCATGTTGGGCTCAACTTGATTGTGTCGCAGCACTGCATATTTTTGTAATCAACATATAACCTCTAAAAGTCAAAAGTCAATGTCATTTGGATCTTTGAAAGTTTCATCTAGCTATAACTGGCTCAATTTTCATCTAATTTTAATCATATTGAACTCTACTAATAGGTATTGCAATACTGCACATTTTTGCCGTTTTACTTGTGAGCACGGGCTGTTCACATAGTTAGAAAGGAGAGGAGCCTTCAGAGGCAACGGCTTTCGGGTCATCTAGGCCTCCAGCAGGATCCATGGGCAGAGCCCCTGATGTAGGCCCAGGGGGCAAAGCCCCCGAAAGCTCGCGGATGTTCAGCACATTTTGCTAAGCCCTCAGAAGCTCGTGGATATTAAGCACAGTTTGCATACAATATATGTTTTGTTACCCCGGAATGTAAAACGTTTTTTGAGACGCGATGTTTGTACCCTGTGTTGATGAAACGAGGAGGTGGGGCGGGGTAGGCTGGAGAGGGTGCCATCGGGTCAACAAAAATGTAAAGTTTACATTTTGCGTTAACAATTTTACATTTTGCATTTACACTAAATATAAGAAAACGCAAAACGTGAAGTCTCGTGTCACAAAGTGAAAAGTCAACACAAAATGTGAGGATGTTAGGTATAATCACTCCAGATTTCTCATAGCGTTACAGCACTTCAAATTTTCTTCGGAGCAAATCGTCGTAAATTTTACACACATGAAATCCGTAGTGGCTTTCAGGGTGAACTCGACCACAGGGCAAACTCGAACAGTTAATCATGTGCTCCCCATTTCAATATCTTCTTCTCAATGCTGACCATTAATGGTGAATTTTAAAGTAGATGTCACACTTCAGACTTACATGATGACATAAAATCATAAGTCTCGAATTAACACAAGAGAAAATGAGTTCTGTGCCAGTGGCACCTGTTGGATTGAGGTGTTTAGCTTTTCAGGTTGTTTCTTACCCAGGATGTAAGCTTAATTACAAAATAGTGTACCCAGATGCCCCGACTTTGCATTAATTGGAGTTTTTTCAAAATGGGTTCATATGCATGCTGTAGTTCTATAAATTTGTGCGTGTGGTTAATTTCGCGCAAACTTGATTTTCCGTGAATAAGAAAATATTTGCGCATTCTAATTTCGCGCATCAATGGCTTGTATGTATCTTTCATTATGTCAATTAATTTTGGTGCATCAAGTACTAGCGCGAAATTAAGTCGAGCGCGAAAATTTCTAGAACTACTGTAGTTTCGTTCATCGAATGTTCATCGATCAATATTTTAGCACTTTATTTCAATTCCGATATTTCTCCCACTAAATCATTTATATAATCTAATAATGGTGAATAAAGTATGGGAGAGGGAATAAACTATCATGGTTATGTCCGTCTTACCCAACGAACTCTATCTAACCTATTGGAACGTGCAACGCTCAACATAATACCCATTTGCAAAATGTAAAATTTACATTTTGCGTCGATTTTACATTCTGTGGCTCCACACCCCTCCTTAAATAAGCCAAGTAGACATCTCAGCTGAGCATGTCCAGGGAAGTTCACCCTGTATCTATGCCACATTTCATGAGGGATAACTTTCTGTCTCTGAACACAGAAATGTACCGAGGTCAAAATTGAAATAAGGGAAGAACTGCTATGGATGGAAATTTGGCTTATTTAGTGGTTTCCTAGTAATTGTTATCATGAACAGGCTATATTGTTTAATCTTAATACTTAAACCGCCCCCCTCTGAATCCGCCGCCGCTGGGATGTATAAAATCATTTATATGTTTCATGTGAATGGACAAGAAAACATTTCGTTCTAGTAGACAAGGATTATAAACTATGGGCATCATCACACTGTTAGTTTGTTTTTCGTTGAGACAATTAATTGATACAAATGTAACAGCTTAGGAGCTGTATAATTTAAGTCCATGTTCGATAGTGGAAACATAACTTTAGCCGTCCACCGCTGCAGTGAGATAAAGACAAAATTCGGCGTGCAAAGTGAAATAAGTAACGCAAAGGATTTGAAACAGTAGACTTTATTTACTGAAAATACTTAGGGGCTGTCCAAAATGTAGACATTTCTCGAGTGTGCAAAACACACATTGGGAGCTGGGGGAGGGGTGTGTGGCAAGGGTGCACTTTAAACCTGGTGGAAAATTGTTGAAGCTAAATTAAAAAAAAATGGAGATCGGCAGAGACTGTTGGTACAGGGTAGATTAAGAGACCACCTAGCTGACTATGCAGGAAAGACGACTGCCAGTCACATGTGTGAAGTGTGCAATGTGTCTTTTGACACCCGATATAAACTACCGAAGCACCAAAATTTAACAGGCCACAAACTTACAAAGGGCAGATCAAAGAAATAGGAAGTAGTAGTGAAACAATGCGACTCCAAGCGACTGACACTGACAGTGATAAAAACGGAGCAATGCATTTTACGTACATGTAGGAACACAAAGTTAGATACAGGGCTGGTTTTCTGCATTAATGCATTTTTAAATTATATTTCATTCTGGAGTTTAATACATGTATACCGAACTGCAAGATGCTATTTGTCACTGACGTAGGCCTTATGCTAGGTCTTCCGCTAATATACATGGTATATTCTTGATCTGGTATTTAATTTGTTTCATTTTCTTACAAATAGAAATTTATATGTAAAATAGTTCTTACATTCTTTTCTTTCAAGAGACCCTTCTCACTAGGGCTCAGGCAATGTTCCAACAGCAAAATCAACTAGGCTAGCGATAAAAATGTTGATTTCATCAAGTGTACACTTTCAATGGAAGGGGCGGGGGTCAAAAAAAACAAACAAAAAAACTGTAACTTGTGTACACATGTGAAAATGTCTCCAATTATGGACGGCCCCTTAACCATATGGAAGCAATTGTCGACAAAGAAAATGTGCTCGCCCCTTGCGATTAGTTAACAATACACAGGTGTGTTGTCGATTTAATACGGCCGCATTTTTGTACATGTGAAATGTCAAATGAAAACTTTTTCTTTTAACTAAATTATAGTTGATAGAGAAACATACACAAACATGTCAACGGCCTTGTTTTTCACACTTTAATCAAGGACTTTATTGGTTTTTCTTTTCTCTTTCTGTTTGGAGGTGTAGCTGAAAATGTATGTGAAAGATTCGCCACTGTCGTTCACTAAGCTTTAACCACCCCGCTTTAAAATCGGTTGATGTTTATATGCCATCTGCTTCAATGTTTTAACTGATTTCTGCAGTAATGAAAATTGCAGATGAGACCTATCAAGATAACACGACTCAAGTCAAGAGCGTTCCTTGGCGTGGGTTGGGTACAACCAGGGAGGTGTGTGAGACACCTCCCTGGTACAACCCACTGCAAAGAAAGTTTTTGACTCAGTCTTGACTCAGTCTTGTATCGAGGGTGTTTGTTTCTTGGACTGGGAAAGGTAAGAATTGCGTATACGTACAGCATAATGTCCTATTAAGACCACCTTTATACACAGACAGTATTGCTCATACCACATTTTCAGTCCCATTTTAATCATTATTGGTCTCGTTTCCCATATTAAGGCCAGATTTTCCAGCCTCTTGAATGGTTTTAATAGAAAAAAATCTACTGTGATTGGACACGTAGGCTTGCGTCCTCATTGATAAAATACCTCATTCAGTGACCCTTTTCCCCTTCGGGAAACTTGAACTGGAAGAAGAGAACAGAGTACAGTATAAAAAGTGACAGTATTTAATCGTTTATACTTGTAAACCACAAGTTTTAAAAATTATCGTAATCGTAACCAGCTAAAAACGTTTGATGAAAAGAAGATGATTAGATTTTGACTTGTAAAATCAGGACTTGACAAGTCAAATTTCATGTGCAATACGGCTACTACGCACACATCTTGAAAAAAGCTGTAGACTGTGATTTTAATGAATTTTGCCCTCGTGCACAAAATGTATACAACTGTCACCATGGAATTCTATATTTTGTATGGTTCGTTTTAGAATTTTTGCGGCCGACCCATTTGATATTATGCTTAACTGTAAAATACAAAAAGGTATTGTACCGTTAATGCGGAGACTAATGATTTGGCTTACACATCACGGAGACCGACTGACAACTAACAGCCACCTCTACCTCGTAACAATAACTTACTAACAGAGTACATCAGCTATAAGGTATGTGGCAGTATGTCCGACAGATTAGTTGTTCACAGACAACATACAGCGAGTTTCTAATTAACTATTAGTGGTATTCTAACAAACCGTTAATAACATTCTTGAACCATTCATAACATTAACTTATATAACATACGCAGTAGAAACTAATTTAGACTGCAAGCAGTTAAAAGGATTCGTTTTTGCAACGTAGACTACGTACTATTAAAGATGATATTGCAGAATTTAGAAATTATTCCGCAAATGATACGCTTAATTTCCTTCGACTTTACGATATTGTTATGCCTGTAACAGTTGTATGGACTCGATGAAAGTACACAATTCTGAGCGCGAGAACCGGAATGAAGTTATTCTATTGAATGCCTTCAGGCTATCGACGCGCCCTGCAGGGTCAATGTGATGTGGGGGTCATAATTTCTTGTGTCAACAAACCAAGACAAGAGAATCGAAGGCTAGTTATTGATTGGTAATACGAAAGTCGTATTTGGAACTCTTGCTATAATGGTGATAATGCAAATAATCCTCCTGTTCTGACAGAGCCTTAAGGCACTGCGGTAGTTACATGAATGGTTGCTCTTTTGCGGCGCTTTTTTGTGCTGAGGTCGCTGCCTACAGGGCAGAAGTCACGTGGTGCTGGTGGCTGCGTGTCTAGACGCGATGAATAGGAGAGTGTGTACTTGGCTGAATATACGACCCAGTACACAACATTCTTGTTGGCTAGGGTGTGTATTCCCATTAGATTTTATGTTAAAGTAACATTCAATTCATTGAATAGTTCTGCAGCAAAAGTTACTAAATTTACAGGAGTATTCAAACTATATACAACCATTTACCATACCAAATTTGGCATTTCTGGGTGAAGTGGTTTTAAAGTTTCATAATTGCAAATTACAAAGGAAACTAATTGAAATACACATATCTGCCCATCTGCATACAGAACCCTCTACTGAGAACCTACGTGAAGCAGCTGATCTTGACCTTACCTATTGTTGGCTAGCATAAAGTGTGAAAGTTCAAGTTTACCCTTAAAGATATGCCTGTGCGTTTCATGTAGGCCTATTTGTTAAGTCAGTGCTGCATAAACATCAAGGAAAAACATATATTCCGAAAAGTATGTGACATGTGCCATAATTTTGGTGAATTTTGTCATGGCCAAAGTTTTGTCGATTATTGCTGTTAAGTCTGCTTGGCTTGAAATAAGGACGGGTAGTATCATCAGTAAAAAATGAGAACACAGAAACAAAATAAATATGCAAACCTGCCGGACATTTTGCGATTTGAACCCCAGACACCTGGTTCCATGCAGTGCCTGCCCAGTAGGTGGCTGGCGATTGAAACCATTGCACGAAGTTCTGGCTTTAAAACGGATCGAAGTTCATGGATACATGGTAGATCTCACATAAGCGTATATCTTACTGACGTGATCTGAAAGCATTTTCAAAAAATGTAGGTACCTGTTCTAAGATGTACACTCGCCTCCATCTGATCCTTGGATATTACTGTCTGATTAACCGTAAGGTACAAATTTTCTGATATTGTACACTTAAACATACATCTTTTTCAATTTGTTAATTCATTCATTTTTGGTATTTCATTTTATTTATTTGTTTCTTTGTTTTAGGAGTGGGGAGGGTCAAATATAGATAATATATTTGAAGACTGTCTGCATGTCAAATGTTTTCTGCGTTTTGTCAGCTAACGGTGTCATGAAAACAATTTCTAATAATGCATGATTGCAGACTCGGAGGAAGCCAGTCATTACAAAATATCAGAAGGGAACAAGTTAACACAGGGCTTTTAGAGTGCATAGCACTGAAGAGGCAGCACCGACAATTGTGAACTCGCGGAAAAGATGTCCCTTTTTGGGGGGTGGGGGGGATAAACGATGCGACTCGCTGTCGTAACTAGTGATCCTTTAATAAAACAAACGCCAACATGCATATGCTCTGTGGGACAGACTTTTTTTTAGACTTTAAGCATTTTTTACCTGAAGTAAACGAATTTGCTGCTTTGTATCTTGCAGGCGATACGCGGAGATGGATCCCACAATATGGCACCATGGAGCACCCAATCAGGTTACGTGTCGGTATTCACGCGCGCGAGAACAGCATCCACAGGCGAAAAGGGGAGTACTTTCGCGCCAAAGTTGACCACTTGTTTTCCAACGTATCTTTGTTACCTGCAAATGGTTCTGAAACGGGAAAATGGAAACACATAATAAAGGGTTCATTCTTGTTGCCCAAGAGAGCTCACAAGGACAAAATGTTTTCGGTTGGAGACATTTATGCAGATCGAAATGGCAATTACCTCAAAGCACTGACAAATGGGGTGATTCCCCGAGATTGTTCTGGCGTGAGATGTCAGATATTTCAGTCAACCTCTAACTGGGAAAAAATTGATGTAAAGAGGCAATGGATGACACTTTTGCGGTCTGAAATTGGAGACAAACGACTGGGTGATCTTGTTTTGCCAGGGACGCATAACAGCGGCGCGGTGTCGATGAATACACGAAGCCCCCTGGTGGACAGAACAGTGCAAAACTCAATGGCACGAGTATATGCCCCGATGATCTTGGTCAACTGGAGCATTTGTCAACCTGCTGGTTTCATGAAGCAACTATCGGCCGGCTTTCGCTATTTAGACTTACGCATCGTAGATTTATCTCATACACACAATAATTCTTTCTTCTGGTGGCATGGTTTAGCTGGAAGTAACATTGAATATGGTTTGGACCAAATAAAAAGATTTGCTACCGAGAATCCACAAGAAATAATCATTTTAAAATTCTCCAGATTTCATGCTCCCGGTAACCAGCACCTAAGGAAAGCCCTCTTACCAATGCGACCAGCGAGGAAGGATATACTGTCTCAAATACTTTTTCAAAAGCTTGGATCTCGATTGGTTCCAAAAACCGGTTTGAACAACAATCCAACAGTCAACGAGGTTTTAGCAACAGGGAAGAATGTTATTGCAATTGTGGATGATTTAATTATAAGACGTAAACACCCAGAATTTTGGTTCAATATTATGAAATCGAGTTACGTTGCTAAGTCTAATACAGAAGATCTGTTTAATGAAAGATCAGCAAAGCTTAAGAATTTCAAGAATCACTTCAGCAATTCTATGACAGAAATCAGCGGTTGTGTTACACCTAACCGCAAAACTTTGCTAGGTCATTTGGCGAAAATCTACAAGCATAACGTTTTTCTTTTAGCAATTATAACTGGCGCCTTAGGAGGTGGAAATAGTCAATTGGACGACACACAAATGAGCTTTGAAGGTTTGTTTCCTGATTTGTTAACAATGGCAAAGGAAGGGACCAACACAAAAGGGATGCAGGCCCGTCCTGCACATCTCTACACATCTGGAAGATCAGTTCATTACCGGGGTGTTAATGATATGTTGCGATACTGGGTATCACGTCCTGAATTGTTCAAGGTAAACGTGATCTATTTTGACCACTTTCCATCAAGTAGTGGGGTTGATATTGCCATAGAAGCCAACAAGAAAGAAGTTCCCAAGGAAACTAGGATAACATTCCAAGGCAATCCAAAAGATGGCTTCCTCCACTGGCAGGGCTATAAAGCAACTGGGGGACAGCATGGCCTCCAATGCACTTCCGGTTCGTCTCGATACCGGATCACATCTGGTGACTATGCATATGACAGTCAATGGCAATTTTTGCCAAATGAAAAAGAAATAATTGTCAAAGATGGTCAGTACCCTCCAGATGCTTATATTCACTTGGAAGTATCATCCACAGGTGCGCCTTGGAAGAGGTTGTTTCAGTCCTCAGTCCGTTCTTTGCTCTTAACAAGTACTGACCTGTATTTCCGTAGCAGTGACCTTGGTTCTGGAAAGGGTCTTGCTTACATAAGTAAAATTTACAACCATTTTGGAACAAACTGCAGCACTATTCCTCAAAATACATTAGCCCAGATTATATGGTAAAGGTTAAAGTATTTGTGACTATAATGCAATAATTTGCAAAAGAAACTTTATAACCCAGTTGCAGTCAATGTTTATGGCAGAAGAGAATATAATAACAAACCCAGGTATATGGAAACAATTGTTATTTTCCCGGTGAAACATTGTCATAATTTTTGCAGGTTACTAGGGAAACATCATTGTGAAACATTGGTCGATTTTTCACTTGATAAGACAGCAACACCACCCATGCTTCGATTGATTAGAAGTTTTTTGAAACTGTTTTACTCAAAAATTCAATATTGCATTTGAAATTACTATTTACGTGAAAAACTTTTGTTTTAATGGACAAAACTAATCTCATGTTTTTAAGGGAATGCTTATATAAATAGTTCTTTATGTTATATTTTGTTACTTCCTGTTGACTTTTTGAACAAAAAAATTGATTTTGTGTTGTATGTTTCCTCAGAGTCTTTAGAATCATACACAAAAAAGAAAACACAAGCAAGCCTTGCTAATCAACCAACCCACCAGCCACACAAATACCCCCCCCCCCCAAAAAAAAAACCTCCCAAAAAAACCAGGGCATCATTTTTCCGGCGAAGGTATAAAAAATACAGAGCCCATTTTGTAATGTTGTATGTATGTATGTATGTATGTATGTATGTATGTATGTATGCATGTATGCATGCATACATACATACATACATACATACACACATACATTGGTCTCAGATTTACCTTGCTGGGAAGGGCCAAGACAGAATCTTCAAATTTTTCACATAAATCTTGGCAAGACGTGGTAAGACCTAACTTTTTTCATCTGCTTGACGGACAATCTTTCTAGATTCGTAAATATTGGCAGAATATGATCGGAAAATGCTTCGAGTACAACTCTGCCACTCTGCGTGCGAGGTTGGCATACCCACTGACCCAGCATATGGTAATCAGGTTAAAATCTGAGTGCATGTAGATGTTTTTTGAGAGATGATGTTTTTGGTGAAATTAACAAGCAAGGGTGGAGGTAGCTCTGATGCGTCCCTTTGGAAGCCTTACACAATTTAGAGACTTTAGGCAACCGTGCAGTGAGCCACCAAGTGTAAAAGACAGCTCCTGGCAGTCAGTGCCCAGAAGCATCAGTATCAGCCAAAACTGAAGGCAGACCCATGTCACTTTCCAAGGGAAATATATGAGTTTAGCATGATAGACATAATCCTATTTTTCGTGAATAATTATTGTGTTAGTCCTTAAATCTCCGAAGCAAGAGACATGAATTCAGTTTGTATGAAGTAAAATGGGGCTAGTTCATTTAGCTATGACAATTTATTGTATTTCGTAATGTAAACTGGGTCTATCTTATGCTCGAGCAGTGATGTCAAATTGTGTTCATTACATTGGCATGTGCATGTCGTTGTCACTATAAGGAATGTATGTGCATTGTTACGAGCATGGGATTATGTCTGGTCAGAGATGCGTCATACTTATGTAAGTATGCACTTTATGTTTATATTAGTATGCCCGTTATTGATTACCGCTTTGGTTGCGCGAGTATGAAAAGCTAATTATGTCGTTTCACGTTCACTTTTCAAAATCCGCTTTCACTTCCGTCTGACACAGACCTGTCTTCATCGTGTGGTTCTGCCAGAAGCTATTTCATCTTAAACAACTCGATTACACTGTGATTAGTGTCAGGTTAGTATGTGGTGAATACACATATCGCCGTAGATTCTCTTTATGGCTCCCTGGCATGTGGTGATGTTTGTTTACTGCCTTTGCCATTTTCTAAAGATACTTACGAACGGCACGATTCCGCCAGATACGAAGTCTGCCATGCATTTTTTGATGTTACCAGTGTTTTCTTTATTTAATAATACTGTCCGGTGTTTGCTCAACTTCTAATATAGAATATTACTGTGTGGAAAAACGCACTATTGGTTACATCATATGTATTCCATTCGTCCTTTTCAAAATGGATGGCACAATAAATACTGAATTTGTATGTTTCTAGTGCATTGTAAACACTCACTGGATCTGATAATTTCAAAGATGTTCTCCCAGTACACTTTTAGGAAATTTGTAGAAAGTTCCAGATATTTATTTCAGGGAAGATGAGTGACAGTGTATCAACATACCAGTGTTAATGGTTGTGAACAGAAATAATAGGTAACTGTACATGTATAACTTAGATCTATCACAGTAGGGAAACAACAGGAAACTGTACATATATAACTTAGATCTATGACAACAAAGAGATTTCCTCAATACAACAATTTCGATGCCTCCAAGCTTAGCCTGCCCGCAAGGGCCAAACAGTTGTTCAGCTATCTAGTGGTCACTGTGAAAATATATGCATCAATGCGGTAATATCCCTCAAATTAAACAATGACACCAGTGTTTTTTTTTTTTTATTTATTTTTTGTACCTCAGCTGACTTGTCAGTCAGCTGAGGCAATGTGGTTGCTCTTTGTCCGTCGTTTGTCGCCCGCCATCCAGAATTGACATTTTCGACTTCTTCTCAAAAGCCGTCAGCCAGATTTATTTCAAACTTGGCGGGGATGTTCCTTGGGTGGTTCTGTACTACAGTTTTTCAACTATTCATGCTTCAGTGATTTTGGGATTTGTGATGATTTTTCTATTTTATTTTATTATTTTTTTAGCAAACTCTTAAAAACGTTCCTCACTGAAACTGCTTAGGGAATTGCTTTGAAATGGCATAGGGACACTTCTGCAGACCCCTAGACCTTTACTTGTTCAGCAGCTGGCGCTGTGAATTTTTTTTATGAATTTGTGTGTGTTTTCACTCCTTTGGACTACTCCAAAACCACTACTCAGATTGTTCTGAAACCCAGGTGAAAATGTACCTTCTGGAAGGGTCAAACAAAATTTCCCACTAGGTGGCCACGCTGTAGATTCCTAATTTGTAATGAATTGTTCAGATCAGGTATTTGTCAGTTTGATGCATACGTTCCGAGTAATATGTAAGTCAATGGGCATTGCAATAGCAATTCACATTTTCGACTTCTCCAAAACTGTCAGTCAGATCTATTTTAAAATGGTGAGACCTTACCCTTGCTGAGATTCTGCCTTTTGTTTCATATGGTCACGCTCCATTGATCACTGGATTCTTTGGTGAGTTTTTATTTTGATTTTTTGGCAAAAATCTTCAATGAAAATTGCTTCAAAATTGTATGGGGGACACTTATGAGAACTACTAGACCTTAATTTGTTGAACAGGTGGTGCTACCGTTTTTACCAGTTTTTTTAATGTCCCACCATTTTGGTGTGGCATAAATATTTGCCCTTGTCCACCCGTTCGCCCATCCCGCATCCAACATGAGACTTATGTCGTACGTATCCCCAAAACTATTTTACCTACACCTATGAAACAACAGGATTAGTAATCAGAATATGAAAATGTGCAACTGGGGTTTTGTTTGTCTGTGCCTCTGTCTGTGTGTCTCTACGGCACCCTTGATGAAGTGGAAACGACCATTGGCCGCCCCACGTCCAATATGGAACTTATGTCGTGCAAACCTCCAAAATCGTTTGGCCTACTGGAACTTTACAGGAGTAGTAATCAGTGTATGAACATGTGCATCTGGGGTTTAGTTTCTCCGTGCCTGTGTGTCTGCACAATCTGGTGACAGTTTTGAAGAAGTGGAATAAATATATATATATATATATATATATATATATATATATATATATATATTCCACTTCTACAAAAATGTCAGCCAAATTTGCATCAAATTTAGTGAAGTAAATTGGATTGGTATTCAAAGTTTGTTCATATAGTCACGCACCAGTGATGTTTGGATTTTAATGATTTTGTTTAAATAACATTTTTTGGCAAAAATCACGGAAAATCTTCTCTAAAAGCGTTTGCCAATTGCATCGAAATTGTACAGCAATACCTCTGGATACCCTCCGACCAGGGTGGAACTTTTTATTGGTTGAATCCCAGTGTCATCTGTAGACGTGCTGTTCGCACAGCCCTCTCATTTCCCCCTGTGGTAAAAGTTTTGACATTTGTGTTCCTTAAATTTGTTGATCACCATTTATGTCTGAAAGATTATTGCCCATGCCTTTCATATATCATGACGAAGAGCAGTTTGAAATGGCGTTGGGCGTACGTATACAGTATCTACATCCAATGAGTGATACACCATAGTGGGCACTAGACACAACACACAGACTATAAGTAATGCCAGTAGCACACATGTCTTTTTACCGTTCATTAGAATGCTTATTAGGCGGACAACCAAACCTTTACAATCTTTACCAGCACACCTCATAATTACCGAATTCAAGTTATAAAGTTCTTTTCAGACAAAGGCGGGAATCAAAGGCTGCACGTGAAGCTGGTGCAGACGACAAGTCTCGAACGACATATGACTGGAATCAAACGCTGCATGTTAAAGCTGGTGCAGACGACAAGTAGCGAACGCGGCAAATTCGAATTGTATTACGGCACCTGAAAGTGCAAAGTAGCCTCTGATTCATTAAAAATGGAGTTTATATTAGCTACTCTGGTGGCTGCCATCATAGACCTCGATATATTGACCCCGCCCCCGAAGGGGGCGGGGTCAATATATCGAGGTCTATGCTGCCATGGATCGTTGCTATTAGCAATACTATCAAGTCCGACAAAACTTGAGCACCTGTCAGACCCCTCCCCCCCCAAAAAAATGATTGGATTCCAAACTGTTTGTAATAGTCCTTGAGCTAAGGGGTGCTCATTTAAGATTCACTGCACCCCCCCCCCCTCCTACAAAGCTTTTTTTGTTGATTTGTATACTTTGGCACCTGTATTTTTTATTTTTGCTTGTTGCCAAAAAACATCAAGTGTCCGTTCTGGAGGTACGGGGTTGCCATGGCAACCATGGGTAACACTTCATTAATAGGATCAAAATAATAAAAATCCTAAAATCACTGGAGCGTGACCATATGAATACATTTTATACATATCCACCCAAAACGCATCCCCACCAAGTACGAATTGAATCTCACAGACGGTTTTGGAGAAGTTTGAAATAGCAAAACCACAAAAAATTCATAAACTAGACGCCTGTGTGAACAGGCAGTGCTCAGCTGACCTAGAAATTGATGACACTAATGGCACTGTAGCATTGGGAATAAGTTCAAGGTCATCCACATATTGCATGTCTGCCCTTAACAGAGGACCATCACCACGTACAGTATGAAGGTCCCACTCAAATAATTCTCAACTTATCAAATAAACAGTTAAATTCAGGAAAGTGAATCTGTGACCTGGGAAATAAGGTCACGATCACTCACATACATTGTACTGTGTGAATGTGACCCCATGGTAGATGAATAACATGTGCAACATTAAAGTCCTAGTTGATGAAGTTCTCAAGTTGTTAAATCAACAGTAAAATTTAAGTTAGTGGTTCCGTGACCTTGGAAATGAAGTGAAGGTCACTTATGTACTGTCTGAGTCTGGCCCTCATACATGTAACACATCAAAGTCTAAGCGGTTTCGGAGAGGAAGATTTTTTAAGAATGGGTCAAAAAATCAACATAAAAATTCATAAATATATCCAAAAATCACTCGATCGTGACCATTTGAATGAAGTTGGTAGAGACCCACGAAAGGTACATCCCCCACCAAGTTTGAAGTGAATCTGACTAACGGTTTTGGAGAAGAAGTCGAAAATGTGAATTACAACTGCAATCCCCATTCACTTACATAGTAATCAATAGGAATGTATGCATTGACCAATAAGTACCTGCATTGAAAAAATCGGTAATAAACGGGGATCCATAGCAACGCCACTTGGTGTAAACATTTCTGTGACCCTTCTACAAAGAACATTTCAACTTTTACACCAAATTTCAGCATAATCTGAGTGACAGTTTTGGAGAAAAGTGAAAAATAGCAAAAACACATAAAAATTCATAAAAAATAGACAAAAATCCCAGCGCCACCTGTTGAACAAATTAAGGTCTAGGGGTACCCAGAAGTGTGCCTATGCAATTTCGAAGCAATTGACTGAGAAGTTTCGTAGAAGAAGATTTTTTTAAGATTATGCCAAAAAATGAACAAAAAAGTCACTGGACCGTCACTATTTGAACAAAATTGGTAGAAACCCACCCAAGGTACATCTCCACCAGGTTTGAAGTAAATCTGGCCAGTGGTTTGGAGAAGAAGTCGAAAATGTAAATTGTTGACGACGGACGGACGACGGATAGAGGACCATAGGATAGGCTCAGCTGACTGACAAGTCAGCTGAGCTAAAAATTGATATTCCATGAACGTCGCAAGCGAAACAATGAGTAGAACTTTTCGTAAACAAAGAGAAATTGTATAATTAGCAAATAAGACAGCCTAATTAATGATATTTTTTAATAGTTGTACATTCGGTGTTTTGTTATCTTAAAAAATGCAATGGTGATGTATCCAGGCTTACAGTTGGGGGGGGGGGGGAGGGTTACTGCAAAACTGAATCATTTTTTCACTAGGTACTATTCAAGATTATTTACAAAATTCCGGCGTTTCAAGGGTAGGTGAGTAAAATAACATTCCGGCTGTAGAGACCCCACCTTTACATACCGCATCATCCTGTTTTAGAGGCGTGTTTGCCAAAAGGATCAGCGTATAGAACCCCCATACACCATAATATTGATCATCCCGATTCGGACGCCGAAAGGATATCAATTAGAGTATTTGATGGACAGGTGCAAAAGCAGATGACAGAGTGTAAGGTATTCACCTCACCTTTCAAAAGGTAGATTAAAAGTTACCGTAAATGCTTTGGTACTGTAAAGAAAAAAAAATGATTTGACTATCCAATAGGTATCCATTTGGATTTGTGTGTTAGTGCGTGCGCATGCGAGCATGGAAAGTTTACATTTCACTCATACCAGAAGAATGATTTTTACTGTTTATGTTAATTTTGAAAAAAAAAAAAAAAAAAAAAAAAAAAAAAAAAAAAAAAAAACAGGTAATGCTCTAAAGCAAATATGTAATTTAAACTTAAAGTAGGTTACAAATTAAATAGTCACCTGCATAATTGGACACAGCACATTGCTTGAATTCACAAAATTTGCATGTCTGGTCATAGTGGCATTAACCATATAGTGCAACGGACCCAATAATGACCTCATTTCGACGTCGGAAGGTTAACGGATTGAAGTCTCATTTTTACAAAAAAATCATGGGGTTGAAAAATATAAATATATATCACATAATTATTGATTTAAAATATTCACAAATTCAAGCCTAGCCTATTAAAAGGTATAGTGCGTACAGATCCTGCAAAGAAAATATTTTTCATTCAAACTTTGAGTGACATCCTTACAATTTCATAATAAGTCGTATCAATTTCATACCTGCATAAGACTTAGTTAAGATATCTGGTAAATAGCGCCCCTAGTGGCCATTTGGATACTTGTATGTCACAATGTGATTACCGATGAATATAAGGTTTTGACATTCTAGTAACAGTGTAGAATGGAAAATATACATTCTTTTAAAGGCAGAATCACTCAACTTCTTTCACAAGCCGCTGCTTATCTTTCATTGCAGATTCTTTTGACCTTAAATTCCTTAGTGACCTTAACCTTAATATTCAAGGACATAGAATCATAATAATGCCTTAATTTTCTAGGCCTATCATGAAATCTAACCATCATGTACATGAAAGAGCGTGTGATTAAACCACGTAAACAATGATTGTTATCTATCTGCAAATTTCAGGCATGAGCTTGACTTAGGCCAATAACCTGGACCTTGACCTTGATCTTGACCTTTTAGGTCACAAATGACCTTGACCCCTTATGGCCGATACCATCTATAGAACCTTGATATTTGGCGGTCCATATCACATTGACTGTAACTCGCACCATATTGCATTTTAACACTGTAACGAGCTGAACATAATGGTTGCCGTGGCAACGGCATATCTTCCAAACGGACACCTGATTTTTTTTTGGCAACAGGCAGAAATGAAAAGAGTAGATTCTACACTATAAAAATTCATCAAAAAACCTTTGTGGGAGGGGGAGTGAAACCAAATCGAAAAAAATGCCTATCTCAAACTCAGCTGAAGGACTATAAAGCTCCAATCGTTCAGAAGTTTACTGGCAGATCTTCGCTTTTTAATGTAAGAGGGTAGTCAGCAGTTGCATAGGATTTTTCTTTATAAATGATCCTTGGATGAGAAGTGTTTATGACACAGCACTCCTTCATGGTACCCTAGCTACTCCGCAGAGAAGGCCCAGATCCTTCAAAATCGTTGGCAACGCCTACTGTCTTGTGATTTGTGGATGGGGAGTTGGACGCTCAGTGCCCTCTCTTATGTAATATTCGCATGTATTGTGATGGACCTCATAGTTGTTAAGTGGAATCACAGGAATGGTCTTGTTGTTCATAGGATGACTGCTGCCTCTCTGTAAGCACGTAGTGATTGTCACAGCAACATAGTGAATTTTTACCGCTGAATTGATCATATGTCATATTAATTCTGGAACAAAGGCTTGAAACTTTTTGCATTTCCCGAGTGTAGAGGGTGGAAACTTATTGCATTTCCGGAGCAGCTGTACTAAGCATTTTTGTCACAAAATGACAAAGTCAAATATCACTTTTTGAAGGAAATAATATTAAATTATGATAATTGTTTAAAATATGACGATTGCAAGAAGGATATAACATGCTTTCGTATTTTACTCTCAGATGAATATATCAGTACCAAGACACCAATTTAACGCAGGCACACAGAAACGTATGTATGTATGTACGTACGTACGTACGTATGTATGTATGTATGTATGTATGTATGTTTGTATCTATGTATGTATGTAAATATGTAAGGGTGTGTGGTGTGTGTGTCTGTGTGTGTGTGTCTCTGTGTATGTGTGTTTTATATAAAACTTGCACATAGTTACCTCTTCAGCTTATTCTCATATAAAACTGTCTATGACTAGCTTGTTGACAACATTGCAAATCTGAATGGCCGTCGGCATATCCGTGGAGTATAATGCTCTTTAAGTCCAGTGTGCCCATGAAGCCAATCTGTCTGTAAACACAAGCTCAAATGACAATGGCACTAAGAAACCCGGGGGCAATGTCAGTTGTTCTGTTGGCAGCAAAACATTTTCTTCCTCCATCACTGATGCATTTTCTGATCTCTGCCTGTACGGTCCTTGGCAGATACACGGTACAATGAAGACATAAACTAAGGATGGAAGATAACACGTCAACGACTGATGCACATATTCGTAATTTCCTTTATATACACGTATGAGATATGATAAGATTGTGGTTTATCTTGGTAATATCATGTTTCTTCTTGTATTCAAATCTTGGACTGGATCTGCGAGTCAGGCGAAGGGGTGAGTCTTGTTTTATGGTCAGTTCCTGGCCTCTGTAAATATTTTGACTTTTATTTGTTTATACGAACTTTCGTGTCTTTCTTTTCAGCGTTGTACGTTCTTCATGCTCTGTTATCAGCCATCTTGTTGCAGGCAACGTAATATAAAAGCATACTTTATGAGAGTTTAGGATTTGATGAGCATGTGACCATAATACACCAAACCAGTGTATGTTAATGATATACCATATTACATCCTGTTTTATGTCGAAGCTTAATGAATAGAAAGACAAACAAAACTGTTATTTATTTCGCAGAACGATTACAAGAATTGTATTGGAAACAAGACGAGCTCTAAGACTGATTTGTTTCGAACGTAGGGAAATATATATATCAATCAAGCCTCTCTATGGGCCAACCTTTGAGAAATGGCCACCTCCTGTATGACATCGGGTCGTCCTTCTACCGTTTTTTCCACTAATTTTTATAATTATTGAAATCTCGTCTCTTAAACCCACCTAAAACACAGCAAAATAGTTATACGCTAGCCTCGGCATCATCTGAGTCAAACAGTCTATGGTTTTGTATGGAAATAACTGTGAGGGGGGTGGCATATGTATACCTCACTAGATTATGATTATACAAACATCCAAAAATTGCCCAGAAAAGTAAAACACTTTCTGTTCAAAATGCGTAGAATGAAACACTGTACATTGCTTTAATTGCAGTCTGCTTGTATCTTCCCATGTAGCTGCTCACATCTTGTGGCACTATCGAGCACATATATGGAAGTTGCTTTGTCCAGCAATTTATAAAACCCAGGCGTTCGTTAAAACCCAGGGTTTCATGGTACAAAAACCAAGGTTTTGAACATGACCCCAGGTTTCGTTACCTGTTGATTTTTGTTCATCATTTTACCCATTTGGTTGGAAACAACAGGAAACAACAGGAAACAATATACATAGCAAATCTGATCGATCATCAATCATGTCATTGGATCTATTGCATACCATAAAATCATATACTCCGGCAAAATCGGTTGCTACTTGAATCAATATATGCAACAAAAAAGATAGCAAATTTGTATACCGTTTCACGATATCGGTAGACTAAACCGACTTTATGATAATAATGTACTACGCAAGTGCATCATCACAGTTACATGTTTTCTATAATGATGCCTTCACTGACTAAATCTATTCTAAATCTGAATGATGCAGAATGTATATGCAAATGTACAAACATACAAGTTTTGTGAAACTGTCACGTCTACGAATATTACAATTTTTGAAATTTTGTCACAATACCGCGATCATTTCGTCAGATTTTCTGATACTATTTTCGTATGATATTTGACATTTGACATTTGATTAATCTAAAGCATCTAATCTTACACGGACATGTACGATTTGTGATAAGACAAGGTAATGGAATTTTCAGTTTGTTTATTACATGTTTCCATCGTTTCCGTTCTTTGCAACAGGACACAAGAAGATATGGATTCCAAGAGACGGGACGATATTATTTCCAAAGATCCCAGGAGAAGATATTCATGTGCGCCAGGGTGAAGTTATCGTTTGGAATAACACCTACCTCAGGGCACAAGTACCCAGGTATATTGGACATCCAATATGGGATAAATCCTTTGACGTCAAAAATTCTCGAGGCTCAGAGTGGAAAGAACTTGTGCGAGGTACTTATCTTTTCCCAAAAGTAATGGACGTGGATAAATATGTGCACGAGGGAGATTTGTTTCTGGAGATGGAGACAGACTCACTTTATAGGGCGAATTGGACCGGTCATTACTCTGACCATTCGTCTAGTTACTTTCGAAAAATGGACCCATACTTATGGACGCCCGTGGAAGAAACTGCAGAATGGATGACGTTGCTCAGGCCAGAAATCGGCGACAAGAAACTGACTGATATCTATATTCCTGGAACACACGCTAGTGGAACCTGGGGAGTTAATACGACGGGGGAACTCATTGATACAAGTTCCTTGTTCATAGTAGCTGGTCTATATGATGTTAATATATTGGTAAACTGGTCCAGAGCACAACCGGAAGATTTTAGCAAACAGCTGCATGCCGGTTTCCGGTACTTTGATCTGCAAGTGGCTGATGTCAAAGAGGACAAAACTTTCCGTTGGTGGTATGGCATAACTGGTGGTGAAATCACTGTAGGTCTTCAACAAATAGTCAGTTTTGCAGAGGAACATCCACAGGAGTTAATTTTTCTCAAAATATCAAGCTTGAAGGAGCCAGGAGAAGGACCTACTCGTCTGCAGCCGATGGAAGAAAAACGTAAAGATGCCCTGGGTAAAAAGTTGCTGCAAATATTTGGTCATCATTTAGCCCCTAGAAAAAAAGTGAAAAGTAGCAACCCTACAATGAACGACATTTTAAAGACTGGAGGAAGTATACTTGTGACCTCTGAGGACAAACATTTGTTGAAGAAGTTTAATGAATTTTGGCATAACGGCACTGAAATTATTGCAACAGATAAAGCATCCCCGGAGGACCTGTTTAATTACTTTTCTAATGAACTTAAAGTCGCCAAGTGGTCCAAACCAAGGGACACCTTTGCAGTTTGTGCTTGCACAAACATCAACAGCAGAACTTTGTTTGGTGTACTTTTGTCGGTTTTAGCACGAGATGCCAATGCATGGAAATCTCTTGACATGGATAAGGTCGTTGATGCTGAAGGTCCGAGGGAGTTAAACTTCCAAGGGCTTTTCACTGATTTACTAAGCATGGCTCGCGAGGGCCTAAACACACGCGGCATGCATGCTGTGCCAAAGACTCTGTATTCTGCAGGGGCATCAGTACATTACGATGGAGTGAACCACATGGTTCACCATTGGCTCACCCGACCCGATTTATACAAAGTCAATGTAATATACGTGGATGATTTTCAGTCTAGCTCCGTTGTTGACACCATAATACAAGCTAACAAATATGAACTACCGCGTGAAATTACCATCGCATTCCAAGGAAGCCCGGTAGATGGCATTTTACTTGCCGGAAACGTCACTGCAAACGCAAGCTGTGATGTTGGCAGCGCCCGTTATAGGATATCGTCTGCTGTATACTACATAGCGGATGACACCTGGATACCGTTTTGGAGTAAAACATCTCTGACGTTTGCTGATGGGGAATTTCCTCCCGACGCAACAGTGTACCTTGAGGCTTCCAGTCAAGGCTCCAGGTGGTATGAGGTGTTTCGGGCGAACATTCAGGAAATGTTGGAAACCACGTCTGATTATTATCTACGTACTTCAGATCTGGGTTATGGCCATGGCTTTGCTTATCTCAGTGATAAATACGATCATTTTGGATCATCTTGTAACATGCCACCTCAAAATGTTACGTCTATGATTGATTGGTAATTTTGTTGTCACCAGGTAATACATAAACACCTTTGGTCTGTTGGTGATATTATTTTTGTAATCCTACAGAGGTTTTAATCGCCTTAATCCTTCCCCATTCAAAATGCCCTAAAACGCCCAGATATAAATTGTCTGCTACCATGTTTTTACCTTTCCAACACAGATACCATTTTGGGTGATAATAGCATGCTTGAAGCCATGTGAACTTTCCTGGGCGCAGATTGCACCCAACCCACACCATGCAAACTGTTGAGGTAGTC
The DNA here is from genome assembly GCA_964020975.1 of Hermodice carunculata. Taxonomy (NCBI): domain Eukaryota; kingdom Metazoa; phylum Annelida; class Polychaeta; order Eunicida; family Amphinomidae; genus Hermodice; species Hermodice carunculata. The sequence goes on from OZ026617.1 coordinate 54,816,416, forward strand.
ATTCTTGAACCAGAAGGAGTCAAGCAGCATGGCAGACGGGCCGATATTCTTAAATATAGTGACATTCTTATTTTTTTCTCAGAGATGTATTATTAATAAACACTACAGAAGAAAAAAAACCAGCGCTTTGTTCTTACTCGTTTTCAAAGGATATAGAGCATGGTATTGTTGTTCTTTCCTTGTAAGCTGGGGCCTACTGATGTTGCATTTTTGGCAATGTAGATTTCCAGTCACTTTTGGTTTTGACGACTTCATAACATCATATTGTCTCTAGGTTTCTTTTAACTTCACATTGCAATTGTACAACCAGGGGGATGAACAGACAGACGGTTAGTCAGATGTACAGACTGACCACCTTAGAAAAATCCCTCGGGTCTATAGACTACTTGAACCAAATTTGAAACGAACAGGGGTCACAGGTACAAAGATTAGGCTATTTGGACCTGGATATTGCCTAACGATGTTTTGTTAATTAACTAATTAGTTAATGATCACAGGAAGCTAGTTTTCGTATTTGACCTGCTTCATCATAAGGCGCATCAGTAACCAAAATTTCGTGGAGCTACATGCAATATTTTTTAGTTATCACGGTAATGTCCTCTGGAGGTTGCCTAATGGTTCAGATCTGGAGGTTTCCTATCTTTGATTAATTAACTAATTAATTAATGATCACAGGAAGCTAGTTTTTGAGCTGGATCTGCTTTATGATAAAGTGCATCACTAACCCAAATTTGGCGGAGCTACATGTAATACTTTTTAGTTATCGCGGTAACGCCGTCTGGGGGTTGCCTTACGATCTTTGGCGGAGCTACATGCAATATTTTTTTAGTTATCACGGTAACGTCGTCCCGATGGACAGACGGACAGACAGACAGACAGACGGCGGGCAAACTGTCACAAAACCAATATATCCCCCGGATCCTTCGGACGCGGGGGGTATAATTATTTTGATCTTCAAATGAATATTGTGCAGCCACAATGAATCCTTCGAAGACTCCTGGTCATTTAGTAATAATGGCAAGTTGAAACACTAGATGTAATTATTTCTACAATTAATCAGGATATAGGGGTGTCTGTTCTTTTAAACAAAAGGCCAACATCTTACTTCAAACGATTTTCTTGATTAAAAATTAATATTTTTCTTGGTTCTCTATCAACATTGATGGACTTGCTTTACCGTTCGATGCTGAAACAAAAAAATTAGCAGAATTTTTTGTAAGTTAAAACTTATTCATGAAATTAATGCCTCCAAAATTACCCATAGTAAACGATTGGAGTGATCCTCTTTGCCCTGTTTTGATTTTTCTTCTCCAAATCTTGTATTCAACCCGGACAAAGCGGAACACTTTTCGGTATTTTAATAAAAACCACGAAAATTGTGACATATAAGTTGCAAAGATTGCATAGGGAAGACCAAGCAATAGAATTTATGAAAAGTTTTTATTCTAGACTAAGAACTTGCAGGGGC
>OZ026617.1:54818083-54860083 GCA_964020975.1 Hermodice carunculata
AAAGAAGATCAAACAAAACCATGACAAGGGCAAAACGGATAGAGCATAACGGATAAGTGATCCGCAAAGCCCGATCCTCTTTGCCCAGAAGTATCATTACGAATAAAACTCGACCGTGCAGTCATAAATTGTGAATTGTGGGTTGAACAAATATATGCACAAACACGTATGATGATATAATTCACTCTGAAGTTCCACTTGCTTTACAAAACGAAGTATGCGAAAAGGAAAAGATAATTAACATGTCAGTGAAATTTGGCGATGAAAGTGACAAAAACATTCTTCACTGGAATAAAATGATATATGCAAACAATTTGTTTCCGTTTATGGTGTTCCTTTATCCTGGCGGTCTGAATATTTCAATAATATGCAAGAAATTGACTGAATATAAGTCATGTTGAAAAGTAGGCACTGATCCACTTTGCCCGGCCTTCCCCTAGCAGTAGCGACGTAGAGAAAACGCTGGATCCCAGTTTTAGCTTTTCCTTTTCCAAAGAGGATCTTACTGAGTATGAAGGGGAAGATGTATGGTCAGGAAGGGAGAAGGATAGAAAAATTCAGCCTTACTGGAAGAAGCCACGGGCGACGACAAAACCGGTCAAGTTTGCCGGTGCGACTGGTGCTGAATCTGTGCCAAGCCCTGACCATGACTTGCCGTAGTTGCCACGGAAGATCACCAAAACTGGGGTTTGGGACGTTTAAACTGGTGTTGGTAAGGGATGATTTTCAAAAGTCATTGTGCGAAAATATAACTGACTGGTTGAAGTTAGGGCAGGCCATCTTGTGCGGTTGCCAATACCGGCAATGCACGCTGCATGCTAAGACAGTGCAAATGTAAACTTAAACTCAAAACCAGTTGAATTTGAAATCATAGGCCTGCGTGCAGCAGGCTTTTAGTTTTATTCTATTTAGTGATTTATATATAACAGGGCTTGGGATACGGTGCATGCCTAAAGGGATTAATAATGGCCACTGTAGCATGCCACAAACTTTGAAAGAGGGGGATAGAATACACAAGCACTTGACCACAGCTTGAATATACATAACTTAGCCACACTGCGGGAGGTGCTACAGCTACTGTTTAGCCTATGTAACTTGTAAGCGTGCAGCGTATACTGCAGGCATTGGCAACCCCGCAAGATGGCCTGCCTTCTTGGTCTAAACATAATTACATATATATATATATATATATATATATATATATATATATATATATATATATATATATATATATATATATATATATATATATATATATATATATATATATGTATATATATTGCTTTTTAAAAAAACGATCGGGAACAAGGGCGTAGCCCTATATGAATTCCTTTTGCATAAAATATAGGAGTAAGTAAAGCACTGTACGGCAAAAAGAGGATGGTAGACGTCACTGAACTATGACTAGTAAGAGTCAAGACAATTGCACACAAGACAGAAAATCACCCGATCCACCAATAGAATAAATGGCCTGCCTTCTTATTACGTGTATATCATGGTATAATCTGGCTGTACTCAGAGACCTATACTTCAGTTATTCACTTTATATAGTAATTTTCGCACACTGACTTTTGAAAAGCATCCCTTACCAGTCTTATCTTCCCAAGCACCAGCTTAGGTCATCTTCCGTGGCAATGCAGCTGTGGCATGATCAGTTTGGGCACAGACTCGATCAGTCCCAGTTGCACCGGCAAAAACAGGCTCTGCCCATGGCTCCTTCCAACATCGGTTCACCATGGTGGATGAGTTCAGACTGGACATGCGGGAACAGTTTCTTGTTTGCATCCCCATTTTAATCCAGTAAGACATGAGCACACTGGCATTCACTGTTGCGAGTCAATGTTGACAATCGCAGTTGGTGTCGTTCTAAGCCACTTCCGTGACGTCATGTGCAGACCCCGGTTGTCAAACTATGACAAAAAGGTGGCGATCTTTGATAAGTGCGGCCATTAAATGAGACGCACTTCTGCACTATAAAATTGTGAATAAAGTTTATATTGCGTCATCACAAAGGCAAATTTTCTGCAGAAAGTGCCATAACAATTCAAGTCCTTCACTTTTCATAGAAAGGAAGTACTTAGCGAGGGAGAGCTTTAAGCAAGACTAAACCGTTTCTCGTATGGAAGAACTTAACTTTAACCCTGGTTATTCTATGATAAGCTTTGACAAGACCGAAATAAGGGTTAAGATCCAGGTGGCAGCACTTATGATGTGCTTTTGAATAATAAAAGCTCCAAAGGGGTATAATAGCTGAAACAGCAGCTCATGCGCACATAAAACCCTCAAGGGCTGCCCTATGTGGTTCCTGAAATGTCTATTAACCTAAAATACTGCAGAATACAATAGACCATCTTTGTTGTACAAACGGCAGCACGATATCTCATAAGATTATTCGTGTCATCCATGGTACTCTCTCTAAGTCTAACATAAGCAACAAAATATGATGACAGGTGGTGTCAAGGATGTTTAAATAACCAAACCCGCATGACAGTATGTTATTTTGAATTACTGCCCTTTATATCAGAGTTAGACCTACTATTGCCATGTGCAAAGAATACATTTTATCGAAGCAAAATGGATATCTTAATGAGGCTCCTGGTCAAAACGTACCTGGGTCAAAACGTACCCAAGTGAAAACGTACCCAGGTTAAAACGTACCCAAGTCAACACGTACCTAGGTCAAAACGTAACCAGGTACGTTTTGACTCATCAAAATGTACCCAGATCAAAATGTTCCCAAGTCAAAACGTACCCAGGTCAAAACGTAACCAGGTACGTTTTGACTCATCAAAATGTACCCAGATCAAAACGTAACCAGGTCAAAACGTACCCATGTCAAAACGTAGCCAGGTCAAAACGTACAGTGGATGCACTGCAAAAATTCTTGCTTTTGTTTGTTTGTGTGTGTGTGTATGTGTGTGTTTGATTGATTGATTGATTGATTGATTGGTTGGTTGGTTGGTTGGTTGGTTGGTTGGTTGGTTGGTTGGTTGGTTGGTTTATTTATTTATTTATTTATTTATTTATTTATTTATTTATTTATTTATTTATTTATTTATTTATTTATTTATTTATTTATTTATTTATTTATTTATTTATTTATTTATTTATTTATTTATTTATTTATTTATTTATTTATTTATTTATTTATTTATTTATTTATTTATTTATTTATTTATTTATTTATTTATTTATTTATTTATTTATTTATTTATTTATTTATTTCATACTTCACCCACCATTGTGCTTGTTCCTTTCAAATATATTTCCGGGGAAAATCATGTACCCGGACCTCCCCCTACAGACGCTTACGTTCACTTTGTCAAGGATTCAAACTTTCAAGTGTTGGTAGCTCTGAGAGTTAGACTTCTACTGGATATGTATATCTCATCATGACAGGCTAACTAAAATTGACATCAAATGAAAGCAACATTCCCACTCGTTCCTTATGCAAGTCTATATTATAATTTCTAAAGTTCAGACATCGTGCATCTCGAAGTAAACGGACGTATTCAAACTTTGACAATTAGTTTCAGAATTTAAATACATGTTCACAGTATTTACGTTTGTAATGGCACCTGTTTTGATTTAGAGACCCCATATCTTTTTTAAGGCTACTCACTTGGAACACTGCCTTATCTTTATGTTATGATCATGAAAAATACCCAGTCTTGTGATACATTTTGACCTGAATCAAGGGTGGCATCTCAAAATAGGGACGTCCAGTAAACACGTCCAATTACACCGGGATAAGCAACAAACGCAAAGAATATGATGAGGAATTCCCTGTACCTACTCAGTAGTTTTGACTTGGTTACGTTTTGACCTGGGTACGTTTTGACTTGGGTACATTTTGACGGGTACATTTTGACTTGGGTACGTTTTGATCTGGGTACATTTTGATGAGTCAAATGTACCTGGGTACGTTTTGACCTGGGTACGTTTGGACTTGGGTACGTTTTGACTTGGGTACGTTTTGACCGGGTTCCCCTTAATGGCGCACCTTGCTTGTTTTCTGTAGTGTGAAATCACTGTTGGAAAAATTTGCCGAATTATTAAAAGTACTCTACGTACCCAATGTTGGATCAACAACTGATTCATTCGAAAGGAAATCTCCATGTGCAAGATTAACACACGACAGGGCAAGTTCCTATGTTCTGCGCTGTGAGCGATACAAATCTTTATCAAGATTTCCCTAACGGACTTCCTCACCAATCAAGAAGTGGATCACTCTGACTGCGACCACCAATACCATTCTCTGTCTCATAATTTGCTGCAGATTCTGTCATATTTGGTTGTCAAAGATCTCCAGCCAATGAGAGAAGAGGATTGCGTGTCGCTATGAAAACTCGATTGTACAGTGTATGCCTGTTTGAAGCTTTCGTGGCTTAGAAAAGACTGGCACAAGAAGTAACATATGCAAGCAATTTATCTCAGAACATATAAACAGAATCGACTGTAGTTCTCGCCCAGAAGTCTTTGCTTGCGCGCCCACGGAGCTTGAATTCTAAGGCAATCCTCGATTAGTGGATACGCCTGTGGGCTAAAATGGACCCCCGGATGTGCAGCTTAGTCTGTATTGTCACCGTAGTATCAATGGAAACCCATGAGTGAACAGACTGAGTCAATTTTCAGACTGGTATTCGACAGGTCCAGCAGGCAGATGTTAGCCCAATTATCCCTAACTCAATGTAGGAGGAAACCTACAAAGCTCAGTAGCTGTTCGGTAACCATGTCACATATGACCATAAACCCTTAACCGACCCGAAATACGGTAGATCTGACTGTAAGTTGCAATAGGTAACTGGACCGCAGTGTGTCTTTGTCACAGTTTGTTTCGTAATTTCTTTTCTCGTGAAATAAAATAGAAAAAAAAAAACAAAACAAAACAAAAAAAAAAAACAAAAACGATAAAATAAAATAAGAGAAAGAGAGGAAAACATCAAACCAGGACACTTTTCGGGCATGATGCCAAAATAATATAGAATGAGTTCACTGCAATTATAATTGCTTGTCTGATTTGGTTGATGTCTAAATTTAATTTTAACCACCTGTAGGCTTTCAACCGTAAGACATTTCACCCGGGGCGAATGTCACATATCCGGAGGCAGCGCCGAATCTTGGAATGCTCTGGGAGATATTTTGATGTATGGGCCTGAATGATTGCTGTTATGAAGGAATAAATATGGGTCACAACTTACAGCGAACTGCACCTTAAATATAAGTTCCATCTAAATATAAGTTTATCTGCTGCCTTGCAAAGTTCCTGTCCCAGTTCAGGGATTTTTATGTATGGAACCACCGTTACAATGGTTCTGTACGCTCTTAAATATCTGTAAAAATGGAAAAGCGTGTTTTGAGACTGTCTTTAATTTGCATTTTCACGCTTTTATGCATAATTCAGCCCGCCATCCCCGGCAGAAAAGGTAAGTCGTATTGTTTTAATTTTTCTCCAGACGTTCTTTCTCGGAACATGCTTACACATATTGATCCAGCCAAAAAAGTCATAGAGTGCATGGATGCCCGAAAACATCAGAAAAAAAGGACAAGACTCATTTTGATGAAACATAATTGAACCGGTACAATATAATTCACATAGTCAATTTACTAGTTTACATGCAGTTCAAAAGAATATAATTGATACATGTGCTACCAATGAATTTGAAACAGAAATCACCCATAATGCACCAGACTGGCTCCACGGGCGGTGATGCAGTTTAACGCCATGGATTATTGACAATTGTTGAACAAAAGTTATTTCTTCATACACACGTTCTAAATCAGGAATATCCAGCTATGCGATTTGGTAATGTTTCAGAGTTGTTCAAATCCAGGTAGGATGATGTAATACATTCCAATCGACATTGTTTTCACGTCATTTTCTTGCAATTATACCTGCGGTTTGCTATGTCTGCATGATAATGTTGAGATGCCAATTGCTACGAAAAAGAAAATTACCATGTCCTTCCCACAGTCACAGTTAAATTGGAAACATAATTACATCGGATAACAGTTAATAAACAGTCAATTTTAAAAGTCTATGGCGTAATTTTTGGAAAATATTACACTCTAGGATGAGGACGTTTTAGTAAGCGAAAATTTTAAATTATATAAAGATTTCTCAGGGCATGGAGCAAGTGCATGGAACATGAAAATAACAGATTTTTAACTGATATCCCGGTCGTCGACAACTTTACAGTCAAATGCAAAAAAATGGAAAATGATAGAATAAATAAAGAAAAAAAGATAAAAAACAACAAAAAAACAAAAACCAAAACAAAACAAAAACCCCCAAAACCCCAAAAACAAAAAAAAAAAAAACCCAAAACAAAAACAAAAAACAAAACACCACCCAAAAACCAAAACCAAAACCCACAAACAAACAAACAAAAAAACAAAAAAAAAAAACACCCCAAAAAAAAAAAAAAAAAAAAAAAAACCCAAAACAAAACAAACAAAAAACCAACAAAAAGACCACCCCCAAAGAAATTGACGGAAATTCCCTTCTTTGTGGATCTTTACTGCCTAAACAGATTTTTTCGGTAAAATGTAAAGCCAAAAGATACAATATACGACTTGCATTGTGTCAATATTGGCAACAAAATTGTTTTGTACAACACTCACAGGGCACACATTTATGATTGTGGGATTCATACTGAAAATGTGCTGATGGTTGTTCTGTTCTGTACCACGACAGCGCCAACTCTTGCTTGACATTTTCTCAGCTAATGTTTAGCCCACATAAATTGAAATTTTATCAACAGTTAGCAGCTTCGTTCATTTGACTATCAAAAAGGAAGCTTGTGGCTAATCGTGCAAAGAATATGAAATTTCATATGGATAAAATAAAAACTATGTCAGTAATTGGGAAAAGTCAAAACATAAGCGAATTTCATTCATATTTTATTGATACATTCTACACAGTACAATTTTATAAATTGAATTTGATTAATTCATCATATTTTTACAAAGATCACGTGTACATTGCCGTCAAATAAATTATCGCACCATAACTTTGCTTTACCTGTGTGCGATACAAATGATTTACCTAAATATTTTGGAGCGTAGTATTTGTCATTATTCGAAGAATCGAATTGGTTACTCTAACTGTGGCAAAATGAATTAGGTACTGTCGCAACATTTCAAACGTGTTTCCGCACTTGTCATTCGCCCAGTCAACGCCCTTAATAAAATAGTGAAATAATCTCCTCGAATATTAAATCAAATGTCAACAACTTTCTGAGTCAAGCCTCCGCAGAAAAGCCGTTGGCACGAACAGTTTACATACGATGAGTTTCTTTTCAACGTTTCTCAAATCTGAATTTGAATGAACTCGATTTGAATGAACGACAAAAAGTGTATATATCTTATCTACTTTATGATTGCCTTTTTTCCAACATTAAAAAAATAAAAAAATTTGTCTTCCAGCATGGAGACCTAAACTTGGTACTTTCAGGTACCCGAAATACCCAAACCTGGGAACCCGTATTCGTGAAGGAGACGTGTTCAAGTGGACAGGCATAGGATACTTCAGAGCCAAACAAGGGGGAATTTTAGGTTTGGCGCCATACATAGGCGAACCGCTAAAAACGAAAAGTGCAGAACACCCATGGCTCCAACTGAAACGCGGCTCCATTTTACTGCCCAGGAGATTGAAATACCACGGAGAAATAAAAAAAGGTGACGTTTACATCGATCGCAAATCCAGCATTTTGTATGAAGCTGTAGCTAATGCAACATTGAGGACAAAGCAAATTGCCGGCCAGTCTTTTCAAAGATTCGACCGGAAGGGAATGTTTCGGACGCTTACAATCAAACCAGAATGGATGACTTTATTGAACCCTATCATAGGAGACAAACGGCTAGGAGACATCGTTATACCTGGTACCCATGACAGTGCAACCTGGGCAATAACCAGAAGAAGCATTTTGGTACAAAAGACAACCATTTTTAACTTAGCAAAGATATTTGCTCCCCATATTATCAAAGACTGGTCTAAAACCCAAACAGGGGATCTGTCAGATCAGTTGAACGCAGGTTTCCGTTGGTTTGATCTTAGAATAGCAGACACCGGGACTGGAAGCAAGCAGGGATTCAGATGGTGGCATGGTATGGCCGGAGACAAGATAGAAGGGGGTCTGGATGAAATTATTGCATTTGCCAGGGCACATCCACAAGAAGTTCTTATTTTGGATTTTTGCCATTTTAATTCCCCAGGTGACGCAAATAATGAACTTTTACCAATTTCAAGTTCAAGAAAAGATGCCATAGTGAATATTCTGCTGAGCAAATTGTCCAGCAGACTGGTTCCGTACTCTACCGTCGGGATGAACCCCACAATCAACCAAGTCTTGGCGACTGGTAAGAATATTGTTGCTGTGGTTCAGGACTCGTACATGAGCAGTAAAAGTGATTTACTGTGGAGTGATTATATTTACAATGCTTGGGTTGCAAAGACCAACCCCGAAGAGCTTTTTGTTGAAAGAAGTGAAAAGCTAGCGTTCTTCAAAAATTACAGGCCTTTTCAGATGACGGCCCTTGATGGGGCCGTTACGCCAAGCGACAAAAACATCATTGGCGGATTACTGAACTCACATGGAGATGGATTTTTTGTTCGCCTCTTTCTCCAAACTTTTTTGCCGCAGTATGGAAAACTATACGCTCATGAAATGAGTTTCGAAGGTCTTTTTAGCGATATAATAACGATGGCTAGAACAGGGGTCAACACTTCTGGAATGAAAGCTCGGAATTCAAAACTTTACACCCACGGTGGTTCAGTGCACTATTCTGGTGTCAATGATATGCTAAGATTTTGGGTTGCTCGACCCGACTTATACAAGCCAAACATAGTGCACGTTGATGATTATATTTCGAGTACGATAGTCGACACTGCCATATCAGCAAATAAGGGTGACATCAAGAGAGAGGTGAGCATAGCGCACCAAGGTAACGCTCGGGACGGTTACTTAGAATGGAACGGTTACGAGTCCAGCGGTGGTGCAAGTGGCTTGTCGTGCAGCCCTGGTTGGGCGCGCTATCAGCTCAAATCGGCCTCCACCCAATTGGACGAATCATGGAAATCTTTTTCAGAACAGGGCATTGTGACATTTGCAGAAGGCCAATATCCCAGTGACACAGAGGTAATAATCCAAGTAGGTAGTAATGGCTCCGCCTGGAATGAAATTTTAAAGAGGAATATTCAGGCCATGATCCAAACCAATGACGACACGTATCTTCGTGTGGCCAACACAGGGGCTGGGCACGGCTTTGCATACACCAGCAGCATGTATAATCATTTTGGAGCCACATGCACATCTGAGCCGCAGAATGCCAGTGTAATTGTGAGGTGGTAAATAAATATGGGGTCTAAGGAATTCGAAATTTCTGGGTTCAAACCAAAAATTGTGTTGATTCAAAGTGTCATAAACAGAAGGTTATCTACAAGAGTTTAATACATGTACCATCAACTACTGCTGAAAAGCTGTCACAAAAGTAGCTTCACACTAGGCATATATAATGCCAATATTATGCTGTATCTATCGATAACTTATCATATGGGCCTAGTTATATTTTTCAGAGGAATCACCTGCAAATTTCTATGACAATGTCTAAGGAACTGCTTTCAATATCCTGAAAGAAAGTGCAATATTGGAATTAAGCGGTGCTCTCTAAACTAAGCAAACTAATTAGCATTAAATGTACAGGCCCGAAAAATGAAATGTATGGCAAACTAAACCTGTCAAGAATCATAAATTCTCTGTAGACAGTTTTCCTTTTTCTGCAGAGAGTCCTTTATTCTCTTCAACAGGGTTTTAATTCACCGCAAGGAGTTTTCTAAATAAAGTCCTGACACGGAATTATAAATCGTCAGGCTGGAATTGTTTACCCGCCAAGCAGGTCGGGGAGCTGGGTACCAGACCTCAGTTGGCAGGCAGTGACGAGATTTAGTGTGAGAAGGTTTGCTTTTTGAAGCTGGTATAAGATAAGTGGAATTTTGGCAATTTCAGACAGAGTTTGACCAAATTGTAACGGGATTTGTTTTATGAATATATAGATATCACAGGGAAAGATTTAGTGATAAATTTGGGCTATCTCTAGAAATTTTGAATCAGAAAGTTTGAGCGAGGGGAAATAGGACAGTTAGTGTGGGAGCTGTGACTTTAAATTACTTTAAGGAGGAACAATTAAACAGTGAAACTACAGTCAGTATGTCGGGTCATGGTGTGCCACAGAGTAGGAGAGATGCAGGACGAGGGAAGGTACCAAGAGGGAGGTGTGCTGGGGGGGGGGGGAGGCAGAGGTGTACAGGCTGAGGTAGGATGGGAACAGATAGAAGGACCGGATGAGAGGAGAGCCGAGGAAGGGGCAGGAGAAGAGTGGGAGGGACACATACAGTGTGAGGGGTGCTATATGTGGAAGAAATTTAGTGCTGTGCTGGGCTGCCCTGTACCAGGCAAGGGAGGAGAGTTTTGACTACAGGTGCGGGAAATGTAGGAGGACAGAGACTTTAGAAGTCCAGTTAGCAGCCCTCAAGTTAGAGTTAGAGGAGGCCAGGGCTGCAGGGTAGGGAGTTAGCATGGTGGGGGGACATGAGGGTGCTCAGGGGCAGAGCAGGAAAGGGGGGGGGGAGACAGGTGAAAAGACAGCACAGGAGGAGGCAGGGACCAGTGGACAGGAAGATAGAGGGGAGGAGGGACAGATGACGGGGAGACAGTGTGGGAGGAAACGCAGGCCTTGAGAGGAGAGAGGGATAGTATTAGACAGGCAGTTGTGGTGGGGAGTAGGATGTTAGGAAGATGGACAGGACCTTTTGTAGTGACAGGGAGAACAGGGCGAGGCTGTGTCTGCCTGGGGCAAACATTAGAGGCATAGAGGAGCATTCAGGGAGAATAGTGAAGAGTAGTGGGGAGTGCCCTAAGGTCATAGTCCAGGTTGGGAATAATGACCTCTCCGACAGGGAGGGGAGGGGAAGTCGGGAGGGTGGGCACTGAGACAGTTTTGGGAAGGTATAGGGGCTCTGAGACTGCATAGGGCAGTGAGACTGTGAGCTGTTAGTGATGGGGATTCTACCAAGGTTCAGGATGAGTAGCTGGGGGGCTAGCAGGATCTGTGGGATCAATAGGCAGCTTGGTAGAATGTGTAGGGAGAGGGATAGAGCATTCAGGGAGGTATGGGAGGAGTTTGTTGGTAGGAGGGAGTTGTTTGCTGGGGATGGTGTGCACCCCAGCCTGGTAGCAGGAGATAGGTTAGGGCAGGCTGATAGTGAGTGGGTGCAGCATCAGGGAAAGTAGAAATCCCAGCATCTCTCGGGCAGTCTCTTGGGCATAGTGTTAGAAGTATGAACAAAGAAAATGCTAGGATAATGAGTAATAGAAAAATGAAGACCACGAAAAAAGGATATAATAATTGCAGGGGATATAGAAAAATAATGGCAGCGATAGGCGATGTAACAGAGAGTGAGGGAATGGATATTGTAGCCCTAGCAGAAACGCATATCGGAAAGGAAGAGATTAGTATAGTAACATGCCAAGCAGGGTATGAGATGATAGGTAGAGGGAGAGAAAGCAGACATAGGAAAGGAGGAAGAGTAGGGTTTTTGATTAAGAACAGGGTAAAGTGGCACTAGATATGGCAAGATTCAAGGGAAGAAGACAAGGAGGTGAAAACTGAGATGCAGTGGATATGGATACAGTCAAATGAAATAAGGTAGCAGTAAGTGTAGTGTATGTGGGTCACGAGGGGTTACCCAATGAATAGAATGACCAGATATATGATATGATGAGAATGATGATTAGTGACATTCAGCAGCAGGGCTACCAGATTATGATAGTCGGGGATTTCAATGGGCACATAGGAAATGGAATGAGTACAATAGGGGAGGGGGTAGTGGAATAAATGGAAATGGAACAAGGTTACTGAATTTCACAAGGGAATATGGTATAAATAGACCCAGAGTTCAAACGAGCTCAAAAAGAAAGATGGTTAAAAATAGAGCATGGAGATTAGTCAGGAAAAACAGGTACTCTGAAGGTGATATAGAAGAAGCTAAGAGACAGTATATGGAATGTAGAAGGAATGTAGCAGAATTGAAAGCAGAGAGGAGAGCCAGCGATAATGAACAAATGACAAAGAAAATAATGGAGAGTGGGGGAGAAGGGTCAGTCATATTTTTTGGAAACAGGTTAATTGCTGAAAACAGAATAAAGTACAGGAAATCACAGACAGACGGAAAAGGACAGATAACAAGGAAGAAATACAGGAAGCCTTAAGGGAGTATTGGGTAAAAGTCGATAACCCATAGTGGGATCAGGGAGCAGTACCATTGTGTCAAGCCGAGTACACACAGGACCAATGGGATCTAGAGATGTTGACACATGATCGGAAGTATAGAAGTTAAAATGGCAGTTGAACAGTTGTGGTTACACAAAGCTCCAGGACCAGATGGTACCTTGACAGAATTCATAAAGAGAGGGCCAGAAAAAGTTGACGATAGTTTAGTGTTGCTTTTTCATAGGGTCATTGAGAAAAGACAAGTATCAAAGGAATGAAGTAGACTTAGGATTTCATTTATTCCAAAGAAGGGCCCAGGAGGCCAATTGGACCAGTATAACGGTATTGTGATTTCATCAAATGTGGCTGAAACATTCAGTAGGATAATGTACCAGTAACTAAGTAGATTAGTTAAACGGCTGGGACTTCTGGAGGAAATTCAGAATGGATTCAGACCAGGCAGAAGGGAAGGTGACCATATCTGTACATTGACCCAGGTTTTAGAATTGGAAAGACAAAAGCAGAAGAAAGTCTTCATGGGTTTCTTAGATGTAAGGAAAGCTTATGGCAGGGTATGAAGAGATGCCCTATGGGAAAAATAGGTGGACTAGGATTTGGTGGAAGTTTTCTAGAAATTCTGAAAGAGTTTTATGAAGATGTAGACTGTACAGTATCATTAGGACAGGTAGAAGTAGAAAATGCACGCCTGGATATAGGCCTAAACCAGGGATGTGTGCTGTCTCCAAATTTTGTTCAATCTGTATGTTAAGGAATTGGGGGATCAGTTGATGGAGTGGGATAAGAGAATAAGGGTAGGTGATCTAAAAATCCAAGGTCTATTTTTTGCAGATAACATTGTACTCATGATAGAATCTCCAGAAAGTTCTACAAGATGTGCTGAAAACAGCCATAGAGTATGCAAATAAATGGAGGTTGGAATTAAGTAAGGATAAGAGTAAAGTGATGACTCTTGGGAAGAAACCAGACGGGAATAAAAAATGGATAATTTGACAATTCTAAATTGCAGAAGAGAGAGAACACTTGATCAAAATTGTGGAGATCGATAAATATGAATACCTAGGCATTTAAATCAAAGCAACAGGTGAAGCCATGTTTAGATATCAGGTGGAGAAGATTAAACAGAAAGTAAAAATACGAAGGAAATGTTAAAAGCTATGACACTGAACAGTTTCAACACAGCGTACACAACAAGCATATTATGGGATAGAGTTGGAATACCAGAAATGATAAATGGCTTAGATGTGATTTCAGTACGTGAGGGAAATATCCAGGGAGTGGAGAAAGCACAGAGGTAGACGGGGAAATGGATACTGGGAGCACCACCACATACAAGAACAGGAGCAGTCCTAGGAGAGTTAGGGTAGAATAAAGTCACGCTCAGGATTGCCAAATCAAAGTTAAAGTAAAAGAGTATCTACAAGCAGTAAGTGAAGACAGGTGTTGCGGGAAAGTTTACAGTGAGGTAGTCAAGGAAAAAAATGGGTCAAAGACACAGATAAGTAAGCATAGAGATATAAATTAAAATGACATGATGATGTAGGTGATTGGAAAGTATATATAGGTAAGACTGTTACAGAGGGTCGGAAAGAGGACTGGAAAAGAGAAGTTGGGATGGAGGGAAGGGATCAGAGCTTCTTTTTCAAAGCAGGGCAGGATTAATCAATCTAGAAAAGAGAAAACAGAAGTGGATAATAGGTAGTTATGGAAAATCTACGATGTGTAGAAAAGAGGCAGATGAGATGCTGGATCATTGGCTGTTGTGGTTCGATGCATATAGAGAGATAAGGAAAGATTTTTCTTCAGAAAGTGGCACAAGGAAGATTACGATTACAAGGGTTTAGAAGAGATTCGATGGTTGGAGGAAAAAGAACGTGGGCATGGGTTTTAGGTTTAAAGGGTGGCTCTCTGGGAGGCAGGAAAGGTACTAAAAGTGTATAGGACTGCCTGGTAGGATGCTGGGAGAAAAGGAAAGAAACAATTGAGTTAGAAGGCAACAGGGTAAATTAGAATTCCAAAGTACAGGGAGGAAAAGGAATGGTGGTAGCCCTTATAAGGGCTCCCGTGGGGGCCCCCATGGGAAATGCCTGAGGCGTGGTCCTAGAAAACAGCACAAGCTGATAAGGTTTACCATGGTTTCCTCTGCCTCTTCTACTTTTTTTTTTTTTTGCTTTTTTTTTTCTCTCCAGGCCACCTGTGTCACACAGGACCGCGGCAGACAAGCGGAGAGCCACATTATTATTATTATTATTATTATTATTATTATTATTATTATTATTATTATTATTATTATTATTATTATTATTATTATTATTATTATTATTATTATTATTATTATTAATTTTATTATTATTATTATTATTATTATTATTATTATTATTATTATTATTATTATTATTATTATTGAGAGTGGTGCCAGCTGCAATATGAATCATTAATCCCTCGATATTTTTTATAAGTGTCAGAAATAGACTGCATGTTCCGTGGTAGATAACATCACAACGGCAGGAAACAGTGTCAGATCTTCTGTGTAGTTCTGAACCGTAGAGGCTAGCACATTCCAATCTGTACGCTTTATAGCCAATCCAGTCATTGTCTATGATTACTGTGTCTAAACATATACGTTGATTAATTCACATTGTCACATTCGATTAATTTTTTGAAAATTAAAGCCTTCAAAAGTCAAATGAATTTATAAACGGGTCGTCAGCGGGAAACCATCGAGCATGTTTCGCAACCTTAAATTCTCGAACATGCCTTTTTGTGATGGCGTCTGCTTGCCTTGTATTTAGTACAGACAACCCACTTGAATTTAAAGAATGTTTGAACGTGAAATATTAGGAAATACGTTAATGCATACTGGACAGAAAGTTCTTGCTTATAATGGTAAGACCTAGAGAATTTAAATGTACCAGTATGTGCACAAATATACGTAAAATAGCAAGAATCATATGCAAACTTACCTTGAGAAAAGTATGTCATTATATATATATTCATGTACCTGCTCAGAGAGGGAAATCAAATATACCAGACAACAGGAAGGTCCAAGCACAGAATAACTGCACCGAAATTTGAACTTACACAAAAGTGTCACAAATAAACCTGATCCCGTCTATGCACATAGAAAAGAACACCAAAATTGTATTCTTACATTGATTGTTCTACTTAAATTGAAACAATTTACTGTTGCTTAATGGATTTTTCTGTTGTTTAAGACCATACCTTTACTTCCACGAAGGGCCTCCAACTGTACCTTTTTATTGTTTCAGATCATGTCTTACCTCCTACGAAGGTGGACCTCCAATACAAACTAATGACTTACTGTTTTGTGCCAGAATTTTAGGTATTACTTTTGATTATCAGAAATGACAGACTGACATTTTGCAATGTTCCTCACACTTTTATCCCAAAAAGATAAATTTTAGCTTTCCCTTGCCTGATCTCGTCCGATCGTCTAGACACTAGTCTAACACGGCTGACAGGTAAACCTGGCAGTTCTGTTTGTGTGTAACATGTTGAATGCATTCCACATTGCTGTTGGATGGAATCGGTAGTGCGTGTAAACAGAATCATATTACACATTGCCACGTGCAGGTGAATTGGCAATCAGAAATAGTTCTCTGTGGCATCTTTGTTAATTTCCATCAAAAACATTTGTGTGCACAATGCACATACAATAATAAATCGGATGTTAAGTTAGATCAAACAATATAAATGTTCATTAAGATACGTAAGGAACTTGGTGCAGATCCATAGGCGTTTTGCTGGACCTGCACCACGTTCCTTACCTAACCTATAACTAGTACAGCCACAGACTAGCGACATAAAACACATTGTCCTCCGTGAATATATCTAAGCATTGATAAAATGATGTAATGGGCTGTTTCATTTGTGACCTTTTGGAGTTTACAATGCGTGTGTGCTTTCTCTTCATTCTTTTAATTAAAATCCTAGCTGTAGATCGCGTTCAACTAAGCAAGGAAACAATCCATGCAGCTCCAGCTCCACATGTATACCCATTTTAAAAATAAAAGATATCTAATGAATAAAGAAAGGAAAATTTTGGATTTAGATGTGAATTCTCTCACGAAGAAAACGCCCTCTCCGGTTGGGACCGAGCACGAGACATACTCCCAACCCATACATGCAGGTAGTTCCCTCTCCACACAGAGGAGGTCTAGCATGCAAATATCACAATTTGGAAAAGATGGATTATTTAAAACAGTTATGATAAAACAATTAATATTACAACTTTGAGTGAAACAAGCCAAACCAAAATTCTTCAAATTAAAAAATCCAAACTTCATGACAATATCGGGATATTTTAAAAAGAGTTTATTGAATTACTTTATCAAGCGTACTTCACGATATCCTGTTGATTTAAATTTATTCTTCATAAATGTTACTTTGAAAGCAAAATCTGCGAACTTGGAACAAATGCAACCAAAACGTAAAACTTGTGACAAAAAGGTACCGTAACGAATACGTCTGGATATATCACTTTCAATAACGATAAATTGACCGCTTCAAAATTAAAATGGTCAATTTTGTGACACTTTTAAACAACAAATCTACCATTAAAAACGTGAATGATCTAAATCAATAATCACGTATTTATTATCTTCAGTATTGGCGCATATTTAGAGGATACATTTGTTGAGCAATTCGAACAAAGTTTTTTACGTTTATGCAAGCAATTTAATATCGTCAATATGCATGACATCAAACAATAATTGTTTTGCTAAAGGCAAAGTTTCTTATATTAATTTCTATATGAATTCATACTCAAGCCAAGAAAGAAAGAAATTAGCAAGGGGTGGGGTGGGGTGGGTGGCAGTTAATGCCCATGCGGATACCTTTGATTTGTTGAAATACAAATGACCAAATTCATTAAAGGTATTATCTAGAAGAGAAGGAATTGTGTTTGAAATATTTTTTATGGCATATCCTTTGATATGGTATTTCTCAGACCAGAAGGCAGTTTTTGTGATACATTTATTAATTCCAGTGTGTATGTATATAGTATTACAGTATATACACAAGAAATGAAGGAATAAACAAACAAGGCAGATTTTGCCACAAGTAACGATGAATCTACGCGGTGTGAATTAAAAAATAATACCCGGCAACCCCTACACCAGATTATTGCAGAGTCAACTGGGGCATGTTGAACCTGACAATGGCGGCATGGCCTTTGGCGTTTGTTGTTATTCCATTCAAGTTCTAGGGATTGAGTAAGGATTATAAAAAGTAAATGTAGATTAATTGTCATATTGAACGAAAATCTTTAAGACGAAAAGGAGTCTTAAGGCAATGTCCAACCGACTTTTGATAATTTTGTTCATTTTGAGATGGGGGAGGGTAATTCTGGGAGACATATATGTTGTTTATCACGTGTCCAAATTTAGCCAGATCACCTCTGTGTCACTCATATCTTTATACTATGGTCATCTTTAAGTTAAGATAGGCTCAGCTCTGTTCATGCTTTTCATCTCTTTTTGATCGACGACATTTTGATATGACTAGTTATCGGCATCCCCGTTTCCAGAACAAAGATATTTATTAAAATCAAATGATACAGGGTATTGATATGTGTCACATTTTGACTAGTCTAGATGAGGAAGTGCTTTAAAAACCTTGAATTTATTTCACATATGCTAGATAAATATTACGAGTTTGCGTAATGTAATATATCGGTATGCATGTTAAGGCTACATGCATTTTGTTTTATCTTTGACTGAATGAGGCAGATATGAGCACACGACGACCGGAAATATAAATTTACCTAAAGTGAGTACAAAAGATGACCATGGAAACTTTTATGTTCCACGACCACTTTATTTATCCTATGCCCGGATATTGGACAAAACAACGGAACACGTCATTGGGCCAGTATTACAAAGGTCATCACCAGAAAACCTTGATAAACATTCTATTACTCAGTGCATGGCCCGCGGCCGTTTTTGTCTGTTGTTATTTAACGTGTTGGTGCGGGATAGGTTAAGTTGCTGAATGCAACATTAATTGTAATAATTTCTTCAGTCTTACGTAAATGAACCCCGAAGGCACGGTCTGGTGGTAGTTTTTTTTGTACATAATCCCTACAGGTAGCCTACCTACTTATTTTATTGTATTACGATTAACGTAAAAATCATTGAAATAACATGGTGCAACAGTAAAAAAGATTTTCAGGAAGTGAACTGCTTTAGTTTCACGCCTGTGTAACACTTGTCTGTCTGTGACCTCTAAGTTGAGCTGACTTTTCAGTTCTAACGAGTTTTGTACATTCGGTCTAAGGCTGTTATATATACATGTACATCACTGAAGCACACGTTGGACTCCTAACTGATCATCAGTCAGCTCCTATTCAGCTTTGTCGAAGATATGACTCCTGTTTGTTCTCTACGATGTTTCTTCACTACCGGTCTGCGCAATAGGCGCCATTAGCCCCCCTCCCCCGCATTGAACGAGGTATTCGTATTTTTATATACGTCTGACTTTTCCAAAATTGCTGGATATATTCGTTGCAAACATTGTGGGAATACACCACAGATTAAAACATACAGATCATGTCCCATAATAGTTCTCAGGTTCTCATCCAGAAACTGAATTTAGTAACTCAGAGTGCCCGGTGGTCTTGAGATTAAAGCCACCCGCATGCTGTCCTCAGCTTTTTACAGTACCATGAATATGTGCAACGTTAAATTTTTGGCTAAAATGTTCTTGAGTTATCATGTTTAAGGTAAATTTATTGAAAGTGCCCGGTCGCGTTGAGAATTGAGTCATGGTCATCCAAATATCGTCCAAGCTTATCTTATATAAAGGCCGATATGAGTTTACCAAATGCTTTTCGCCCGAGGTTACAGAGCTTGAATACATGTTTTTACAAATATACATATGTGACGGCGTCATCTTTTATCTGGATTGTCACTCTCTTTATAGCACGACTATGCTTGATCGTGCTGGTCCGTTTATTTTGAGAAGTATTTCTTATATTTGTTGGCAATCTTATTTTTTGCCAATAACTACTGTTTGTGGCGCTGCATGATGATTGTAGTGAACACAACCAATATGGATCATTTAACTTTAACAATTTTAATGAAACTGAAGATGAAACACATTCTTGACCATAGGAAATAGTGCATTTACTTTGGGGGGAAAATTGAGTCCCGGGACCTGCAAGTAAATTATGTTTAATACCCGGGGCCCATAACGAATACCCGGGTATCCGCGTCAAAAACCCTTACTGAAATGATGCACAGAATTATATTTTAATTTGCTTTTATTCAAGTACAGTATAGTAATTCCACCATTCGACAAGTTGCCTATTCCTGAGAGAAAAGGAAATAAAATAAAATAAAATAAAGAACACTACATTGAAAAAGGCAGAAATACACATAGATCTATAATTTGTTTATTTACATTGAAAGTAGTCGGGTATTAAAAATTGGATTCGGGACCCAAATTGTTTGCATTTTGACGGGGGGTGGGGGTGGGGGGAGGGTCCCGGGTACCCTGGGCCGACTCAGTGCACTAATAGGAAATACGGATTAAAGTTCAGGTTGCGTCTTCGACACTCATCGCGTCAAGTTAATATGGATTGGATACATAGATTCAAAGCAAATAAAGGTATCTGTTATCATGTGGATAAATAATATATAAACGATCAGACACATTTCAGTGAAGAAATAAAGCAACAGACCCGTTTGCTGTTTATGAATTTCTCTCTCAAAATACAACCTTCAAAGAACAATTGCGTTTCAAGCACACTACATTTTACAAACAACCCTGCCGGTAGCTTCACCCAGTTAGAACAAGAAAGGTTAACATTCAGAGGGAATCAATAGCAAAATTACTTTTAGAACTTGTGTTACCGAAAATAAGGAATAAAGTTTGGACACTCCGGAATCGGACAGCCCCTTGCCCACCCCCGCACCGTCAAAAGTGTCTGAACTTCACAAACAAAGTACAGAAAGTCCGTAAGCTAAAACAACCTATGCTAGATCACTGTGATACGGAAGTAGCAGCACGGATTTAATGAAAATGAGAATAAACTGACGAAAGTTACAAGGAGGAATTCATTTTACCCCAAAAATTTCTAGGACTGCGCTTTACTTGTATACTAAATGAAACAAGTTTCCTTTTAAAAGGGAACCTGACTTAACTGGTATAAAAGGGGAGAAATCGGTTCGGACAAGTTTGTTTACAATTGGTACCGGACTCGCGATTTCCCATTGGTTCGTTCGCGCTTATAGAGGAAGTCGCCATTGTGATTGGCTCATAATATTTTGGTCACTCAAAAGATTATGGAATAAGCAATGTGCTATCGTGATGTGAAGTAGTATAAAATGTGAAACGAAATTTAAATAATGGGTTGAAAACAAAGGCCTAATCACTTAAAATGCTATTCACAACATCAATGCGATTATGAAGTAATCGGTCATGTGCGAGGCATCGCATGTGTATGTTGTGCGGAAGGTCAAACAAAAATCGATGCCGTACATAGCTTTTCGTGTAGTGATTGGCTGAAATTACCATATCTTAGAAAGATATATGTATTTTTATTCAGAACATATTTAAAATATATTCGATAGTGCACCAAAATTTGGAGTGGACTGAAGTGGAATTTTTGGCACTGTATCTTTGACAAAGAAATATGAAACTGTAAGTAGTTTCATTGTGTGCGGAGGTCGTAATCCCTGAACCTAAACAATGCCAGACTGCGTACAGTCTGGCAAAAAGGACTTCCTTCTTAGTCTGACATACCGTGTGTGAAATGTGAAGTTCGGTCAGTAGTATTAGCATGGACTATATCGAGCTAATGACGTAATCACAGTACAGATGCCATAGTTGTTTGAAAAATGACAAATATATGTTGGACAAAACATGTAAAGGCAGGCTGGGGTAAACTGACATAATTCGTCTGGCTGTGAACAAACAAGCTCCCAGTAATTGTGCACCCAGTTTTTTTACACCTGAGTGAACTCAGTAAAAATGGGCCAATTTGGGTCAACATAACAAAATTGTGACATTTAATTTGGGGAACGTTACTTTCGCTTATCTTGCAAACCCACAGCTGATATAGCAGAATTATTCAGTGGGAGGCCAACTAATTGCCACCAAGAGTTAAACACTAAGAGAGAATGGTCACAATAGAAGCTGAATATATGAGATAAAAAGAGCTCTTGTTTCTGTTTGCCATCCGTAACTATAAAGCAAAGCAAGATCAAAAGGAATATGAATTCTTTTTCAGAGGACATGCCTGCACACAGCATTTTAAGTCTTACTTAAAAAATGAGGTTACATTCATCGATGTTTGTAATACATCCACTACAAAGATGGTGGTAGGTGATTTCTGACAATAAATGCAAATAACTCATGGATCAAGTATGTCATTAAGCAATTTTCTTCGAGTATATCGATATTTTTCCAGTGGAAAGGAACTTTTTGACCCAGCATTAAAAACAAAAGAAGATAGTTAATGTAATACAGGAAGACGATGCTAATAGAGCAATATATATGCACAAAGATACACTTAAAATGATTTTAAAATGCCAAAATCTAAGAAAGACACGTCAACATCTATTCAGTTTTCAGTTCCTAAGTTACATAAACTTGCTTATGAATCAAGATTCACTGCAAGTGCATCAATATGTACCACCAAACAGTTATGAATTCAGGTACATTATGTTTAACTACCATCACATTCAGTGCTATGATACAATACACAAAGACACTAGAATTAATTGTTTTTGGAGTATTAATAATTCAATGGAATTTTCTTCTAAATTTCTGCATAAAATGCTAAAAGAAGGACTGTTATGATTTCTACTTTCTATGCAAATTAGGCCATAAAATATAAAAGGAGCACTTGATAAATTGATCACTTAATGTAGAATCGTAAAGACGATAAATAAATTAATGTAAATGCATTTACAAAAACTTTTTGGTTTGAGAAATTATATTTTGAAAGCAATGTGCCATAGAAACAAAGAAAGCATAAGTCATTTTCTTCTTGTTAAGGCTTGTATTCAATTTAAGTCATTGGCATTTCAACTAATCGACGTGTCCCCATGGGCAGTAATTGCTCACTTCTACTTGCTGATTTATATCTTTCTTGACCTTAGTATGAATTAATGCACAAATTACTAAAACCGAATTTGCCTTTAGCAAAAATTTAATGCCCGATATATTGACGATATTATTTGCATAAACGTTCATATTTTATTCAAATAATTAAACAAATTTATCCTGGTGATATGGAGTATACTAATAGCAAATGCTATAAACTTGTCTTTTCTTGATATGGACATTCACGTTTCTAATACTGGATTTGTTGTGCAAAGGCATCACAAAGATGTCAATTTCAATTTTGAAGTAGTTGATTGTCTGTTTCAGGAAAGTACTATTTGTGATCATGAACGTGTTGATTATAATACTTTTTTGTCACAATATTTACGTTTCGGTGGCATTTGTTTTAAATTTGCAGATTATACTTTCAGGGTAAGATATATTTGTGATAAACGTAAATCAATAGCACATGATGAAGCACGACCAATAAGGTAATTTTGATAAAAATCTGGTTGCAATTATATGGATATTGTCAATAGTTTGGATCCTTTAATGTGAAGGATTTGAGTTTTGGCTTGTTTCACTCAGAATTTTTAATATTTAATGTCTAATAAATACCGTGTATAAATACAACTACAACTTTCACCTTTAATACCTTTTGCAAATTGTAATAGTTCCATGACAGTCTCCTTTGTGTGGAGTGGAAACTACCCGTGGATTGGGAATATACTTTTAGCTAGGCCTGAGCGGCCAAGGGTAAGAGACATGTGAATTACATCTTAATCCTTAACAATTTTCCTCCACTGTATATAATATTAGGTAAAGAGCTGCATGAGCCGCTCTCTTGCTTCGATTGACGCAATCTACAGCCACGATTCTAATTAAAAGAATGAAAAAAAGCATACATATATATAATGACTCCAAAAGGTCGCATCCATTTCAAACAAAATTCTCTTTTACATCATTTTATCAATATGTTTGGGAACATTCTCAACAGCAAGAGAAAGTTTTTTTGTTTTTTTGTTTTTTTTGTTTTTGTCTTTGTGTGTGTGTGTGTCTGGTCTAATACTAATACTATTACTAATTATAATCTCATTGTGGCTCTCCACATGTTTGCCATGGGCCTGTATTATATCCTGCCGGCGTTCTATCAACAATTGAAAAATAAAATAAAATTAAAAAAAATAACTAAACAAAATAATAATGAGGTTGGGGAATTAACCATGGAAAGGCTTGTTAGTTCCTGCTGCCATGTTTCCCATGACCAGTGCCCAGGTTTGGTATATTCCAAACACTTATTGCCTGTACTTTCATCGCTTAAAACACCTTCCTCCTGACCCTATCTCCACCTCTCACGCTGCTGAAGAAAGCATATCACGATAAATATGGAGACGTGAATGTTTGAATCTGCCGTTGGCAAAGAATGTTGAAATATTGAGACAAAATAGCACACCCCGCAGAATAGAATAGTTTTAAATAAGCTGTTACCAAAACGTTTGAAATCAACCTCATTGAATGCATAAACAAATTAATCAACAACACACACCCACACGAGCAAGAGAAAGTAAGAATTCACCAATAAACTTTTATTGGGGCATCAGGTGGGGGTTGGTTACAAGTGAGACCAAAATCATTGTATTTTTCACTTATGTAAGCAAAACCATGGCCATTTCCTGTACTCGATGAGCGAATGTACACATCTTGGGTTTTTTCGATCATTGCTTGGATATTGCTCCGGAAAATATGTACCCATTCTTTCGTGCCGGGGCTGGACACTTCAATTTCAATCATGCTATCTGGCGGATGCTGTCCGTCGAGGAACGTCACAGTCCCTTTCTCTAAGGTATGCCATTCACTGTCTATAGCGTACTCGTCTGAACTTATTTTATACCTTGAGTAAGCTGTTGTGCAGTTTAGTCCTTCTTTACCACCAAGAGCTCGTAGCCCTTCTCGATAAAAGTAGCCATCTCTCGGGTTTCCCTGGAAAGCTATAGTCACTGCTCGGGGAATCTTTTGCTTATTTGCGGAAATTGCAAGGTCAACTAGCCTGCTGGACGCACAATCATCGATGGCCACAATGTTAACTTTATACAGAGAAGGCCGAGAAAGCCAATGCTTCAGCATCGAATTTACGCCTTGGTATTGCACAGACCCTCCCGACGTGAAAAGACCAGGTGGCCGAGCATGCATGCCTTTCGTATTTGTTCCATCCCTTGCTTGAACCAGCAAAGAAGTATACAGGCCTTCAAAGCTCATCTCTTCTGGCTGAAGGTCTTTGTATTCTGGGGCAACTGCTTCAATTATCATTCGGATAATGGGGTCATCACCATAAACTTTGAGGACTCCTCCGATGATTGTTTTCTCATTTGGTGTATTGACGACTGTAATTCGAGTGACCTTGTCAGCTGCTATGACCCTATGTGCGTTGATTACAGTTGTTCTGTGAAAAAACAGCTGTTCTGGGTCTGTTTTTGCACTCCATCCACCAACAGTGAAATCTTCCCAGAATCCTGGGTGCTTTTGCCTGATGTAACCGTCTTGCATGGTAACAAGCATGTTCCGTTTGGTGGTCAGTATTTCGTCAATAGTAGGGTTGGTTGACACACTTTTCCAAGGAACCATGTGTGGTCCGAGATATTTCAGTATTACATCACATAGGACATCCAGGCGATCTCGCGGTATTGGCAGTTTTCGGATTCCATTCTCACCGGGGGCTGCGAATGTGTTGAACATAGGAATGATAACTTCTCCTGGATGCTTTTTGGCAAAGTCTGCAAGTTGTTTCAGTCCAACCTCTATGTTTGCCCCAGAAAGTCCATGCCACCATCTAAATGTGCCATCTATTTTGCCAAGATCTGCGATTCGAAGGTCAAATACGCGATACCCTGCTTTTAGCTGTTCTCCAAGGTCTTTATCATGGGTTATGGACCAGTTTACAGGAATATTCTTATCATAAAGCATTCCCAGTTCAAATATTGGGTTTTTATCGACAAGAACGCTATCTGTAGTAATTTCACTAGTGCCTGTGTCATGAGTTTCTGGGATCACCAGATCTCCCAGTCTCCTCTTCCCAATAATTGGTCGAAGCAATGTCATCCACTCTGATTTTACGTCCATTTTCTCCCAGCACAGCGGATCCAAGGAAGTAAAACCTTGTCTTTCTGGCCAGTTTGTACCATTGCATAAATGAGAATAATACGTTTCTGGACTCTCAGCATCTGTTACAAATATGTCGCCAATTGTGGCAGCTATGTTTTCGTTGAAATTCTTCGGATAAATGAACGTTCCTTTCTTTAGAACTTTCCACAATTCATTCTCATTATGGGGAAATTTATGTTGCAGGGTTAGTATTACGGTCATCTTTGCTAGATACAAGTTTTCCTTGTATGAATAGACATCTCCTTTGTGCACTTCTTTGTAAAGCTCAGGGACTTTCGGGAAAGCCACAGTCCCATAGCGAGCTGTCCATCCCTGTAGCTTTATACCTGCAACACAAATTTTAAATCCTTTGTTACTAACTATTTGTGAATGTTGCTTTTGTGGTCACACCTGTTCCAAGTACATATTGCAAATGGGATGTGCATGCATGTGAAACCTCGTTTACGTGAAATGTAGCTTTAGTGATAAAGTCAGTCTATTTGAAAGAGAGTTTAATTCTATTTATTTCTTCATTTTAAATGATTTTTCATAGAATATTCACTATGTTACTAATTTGTTCCAGCATGAAGTTGCTTTCATTTTGCAACTGTTCATCAGTATCCGCTGGGCTTGCCTGCGACCGAACAAGTCACTTTCCTCATCATGATTAATATATATTATTCATGCGAAAAAGTGCAACCAAAAGTTGTTGGTACATGCCTACTTGCTCCAAAGTCAGCCGAAAGGCCAAATTCAAATGACTTTTCCCACACTATTTAGACTTCTTCCGCTCCATTCCCATTTTCCCCAAGTCGGCTTCTGTTTTTTGAAGTCGTGTTCCTCAAAACTCTTCCGACCCTTTCCTTAAAATTTCACTGGGGTGCGTTTAACACTGGAACAATTTAGGTAGAGTTGAACTTAGTAGGTTTTTACCCAACTTCCTCACAAACTTTAAAATAGGAAACATAAATTTTGATGACCAGTGTATTGTACTGTTTTATCTCCGAATCTCCAGTCCAGCATATTTACCAATTGACTAAGGCTGGAACAATGCAAACTACCTGACTAAATCTTGTTTTTCCTACATAAATGCCGTGTTTCGTGACACTCGCTCCCCTTAAATATCACTAGTCGATAGTCCACATCCCTCTTTACATACATAGGTCTACACGCACGCATACATACTTACATGTCGGTGGCTTTAAAAACTTGATCCTGAGCAACATTCCCGAATCCTTGATTCTGGTGTGTGATGCATATTCTGTGCTTCATAACTACTTACACACCAGTTATCATAAGTTCAATGCAGGTACCCCCTCCCAACCCTCAACCCTGAAACAACCCTCTCCTACCTAACCCCAATCGCCCTCGGCTCTAATTGGTTTTTACCAAATGCAATTCGATGCGGAGTTTAACTGCTACTTACTTGTCTGCACGTGCATGTTGTCATTTGGTAAAGTTTGCAGCAAATTTATACCGACGGGTTATTAGTAAATATGTAAAATACACTCCTGACTTAACCCTTTTCCCCTTACGTAGGCCAAAACCAGCGGTCAAATTTCCCCTGCTTCAATATTTTTGACTAACTTTAACAGTATTGGAAGACAATTTGAGGGGAAAATCGTAAAGACAACATGCCCCAATAATTTAAAACTCAGTTTTAATTCAACAGGAAAGAACTGGAAGAAAGTGTGCAGTGTGAATGCTGTTGAGCACGTCCGGGTGATACAAGCGTAAATACATATGGCTAGGTAAATAAACTATAAGATCAAATAAAAAGCTGCGTATCACACAGCGTAGCAGTTATCTCGGAGATGTCCTGGTAAAGAAAATGGATGCCCAACAAAACCATTATTCTACAAACCCATAAAAGATGATAATACTGGCATATGAAAGACAGTTGGAAAATTACAAGTTACTCTACCAGGGACTGAATCATTGATGGAAGATTTGAAGTGGTTGCCACATATGCCTGTTTGGCCGAATTTACGGCAGCCAAAGCATGCAAATATTCATATATTTTCCTTAGGGAGTTTTTAACGCTCAGCAAAGGTCTTCACACAACTCTTTGGAGAGAGATTCGTGCATGAACTCTCAGCAGAGAAGTCAAAACTCTCTGCACAGGTTTAAAAAACTCTGCAGGGAGTTATTTATTTATACCTTTAGGTTTGGCTTTTCTATTGCAAGCCAAATCTGCAGTTATTCATAAATTATGCTCACAAAAAATCTGAAGCTGCGCAGAAACATCTCTATTCTCTGTATGGAGTTTTAAATCGGTACAGAATTTTTTAGTGTGACATAAGAAGTTAATATACGAAGCTCCTGCAGAGAATTAAAATTCTGCACAGCATGAAAACGTCTCTGCGGAGAATTCGTGCACAAAAGTCCCTGCAGGGAATAAAAAACTTATTGTGGAGCAGTAAAAACTATATGCACAAAAATCTTTGCGCATAGAATTACAAACTGCCTTCAGAGAATTTATGAATATTTGCACGTTTCCCTCGCTATACAAATATGTATTACGCATTATGGATAATGTCTTTTCTTCTCTTTGAAGCCATATTTCATTTTGCGCTTTGTATATTCCATTTTGCCTGATAAAGCACTTCCATGTTGTATATTGGTGTATGCTATTATGCTAATTGTTTCATGCAACACCTCATTGTGCTTCCTTCGCTATTCTTATATGTAATACTAATCTATTCCATTATTGTTCATAATCGGATCAAGTCCTCATTATTCGTTCTGGAAACTGCTATCTTACTTGGTGACACATTATTTTATGTCTAGCTCAATATTATGCCTGATGGTATATTCCATTGTGCCCGGTGTTGTATCATGTTATGTCTATTGCTTCATGCAACATTATTTTGTATTTGTTTCTTTATTCTGCGATATTCATTGCCTTATTCCATTGTGGTTGATAACGTGTAACATCGTACCTGGTTTTTAAATTTCCTTCTATTGAAAACGATATTGCATACTAGCTCGTTATTGACAGCTTGTAAGGAATGCCAGGCAGGTAAACAGCGTGTTGGAACGTAATACCAAACACAATGGAATGTGACACGAAGCAAAATGAAACGTATCACGTCACATAATGGAATCTATTACCGGCCAAAAAGGGACCAGACACCAAGCTAGCAAGACAGGAAAAATGAGACACCAAGCGCAATGCTGACCATATGTTGTACAAAGTTAAAATTTAGTACAAATCTCATTTCTTTGTGATAACCAGATACAAACACGTCAAAGTGCCTCCTTGATCACTTTGGCCGATAGGTGATCCCAACCGTTGGTTACTTGTTTTTTTAAAAATAAAAGAGTGTTAGCAGAATTGTTTGAAGGTAATTAGTTCATAAAATTAATTGATAACAGAGCATACTATAATACTGTATGCCAGTCAATCACATGGAAAGGAAAACCAGGCAAACACGGGTTGGCGCCACCGAAAAACATCTTGCATATCTGGCAATCATCTTTAGCGTGGGTATTCTCAATTTAGTTTCTGCCCCGATTTAGAGTGAAACGTTTGGGGTGAGTGGGTGAGTTGTGATGTTTAAAAATCTTCTGACTGCAAATCGCAGCATTGCACAAGATGGTACATTCCCATCTTGCATGATGCCATTATGACCTACTTAGTGATAGATTCCATTGTGCCAGGTGTTAGATTCCAATATGTCTGGTGATAGATTCTATTGTGCTCGGTGATAGGTTCCACTACACCTAGTGATAGATTTCATTATGCCAAGTTAAATATCCCCGTATGTCTGGTGTTATATTCCATTATGCATGCCCATATACTCTATTGTGCTTATTTGTATTTCCTATTTGGATGTCAGAAATTAGCTAGTGTAATACTCTGTCAATATAATGAAATTCAATAGCCAGCCACAATTTATTATGGCACTAACCATCATTACAATGAGCACTTATGGGACGTAGAACCAAGCATATATTCCTAATTATGCGTACCGAAGTAAGTGCCTGTTTGCAATGGCATGCTCCAATGTCCTTTTTCTTATCCGTCTTGTCAAAATTGCGTACTTTTTAGGCCCTGCCGTTCTGTCAGTCTGTCCTTTTTCCAACAACATTTAAAAAAAAAATAAAATCCATATTTAAATCAAGCATAAACGAATATGAAAACCAGCAGAATAGCATTTTCTCTCCGGCACAATAGCAAACGACATTTTGGCCCTATTATCAACCATAATGCAATGCACGTTTGAGCGTATTAGAATATAAAAGCAGACAGTACAGAATTTTGTATGAAGCACCAAGCATAATAGCATATAGGCACGATGAAGTGTAACATCAGGGAGAAGAAAATATAGAACCAGAGATAAAGAAATGCAGCAAAAAACAAAATAGAATTTACCCCATGTCGTATAATGAGATTTTGGTCCAAATCTCAAGAGAAATATCTGTTCAAGGATTGATCCTTGCCATCGTGCATTACAACTTACCATTGTGTATTGCAGCTGGGTAACCAGAGGCGTAAGTCATTATGTATATACACACAAAACAAATGGTGTTTCTCTTTATTTGCACCATGGTGGTAGCATTTGAAGACAAAGAGTCAGATTGAACCCGAATATATATGCATCGACATGCGCAAAAACTTTATACATGTGCCAAACACGCATACAAAGATAATTCCTGCCACGTAATACTTGATAAACTTGCCCATGATGACCACTATGCCCTAATATTATTATCACGTTACACCCATAATTGTAAAAGTGTGCACGTAGGACTATCAGGTACGTTCTCTTATCAGTTTGGACATATGTACTCACAGCCAAAATTCAACATGAAAGCCTTAAAATTATAAAGTTGCATGATATAATTATGGGAGCAGTGAATTATTCTTTTTACTCTCATATATTTTAATCCATCTCGTCATCATAATATATATGTACTCTCCGCTCTAAAACCAGCTCTATGATTTTTTCATAGTGCTGAAAAGTTCCATGGCCAGTCGGCAAGGATATATCATGATGAGGAGATAGAAGCAAAAATTAATTTTATAAGGAAAAACTTCATTAAGTGACTGTCTTCTCAAATACCCAGCCTCAACAACGAGGGAAACTCAAGTTAATGATAGTGGTTTCTAAAAATGCTCTCGTTAAAAGTCAATTATTCTGCTTATGCTAAACAAATATAACAGCCACACGAGAGCCCTGTCTAAGACTTTATATGGCTTCCTTAAATTCATCAATAGTCTCGGCTACTTTACATTTTCTTGGGATTTCATTCCACAACTTAGGTATGAGAGTTTTTAGTGAGTGTTTACCATACTTCAGAGTTTTGTATCTCGGGATATCGAAGTTTAGGGTTTGCCGAGTGTCATATCCAATATTTCTTTTCTTAACCAGGGAAGTTAAATACCTAGGAGCTTCGTCATGTTGAATTTTATATACCTCTTTCACGATGAAGTGTAACCTTTCAACTTGTAAGGTTGTTAATTTTATTTTCTTTAGCATTTCTTCGTATTTTTATGTAGTGTCATTTAAGCCAAATCTCATGGAGCGTTTCAAAATTGGTTCCATTGTGTTGCTATTGGCTCTAGAGCAAAAATGGTACACTGGACTGCAGTACCTGAAATTGGATAGGATAAAAAACTTGACTATCGTGGTTTTGGCTCGTATGTCTAACATTCGTTTAAATCTCATAAGTACATTCATTTGACATGTTATTCTTAGTTTCCATTAATAACTTAGTGGACAATATTTTCTGTGTCATTAGAATTTTTGATGGTGACTCTAGTGTTCTTGAAATAGTTCGTAATCCAGCTTTTTAGGCAGGCGCTTAAATCATGATCTTAACCTCATTCATAATTTGGGGATAAACTACGGCGTGTTTCGTTTAATGCAAGTAAGTCCCTATCCGTCGTATTTTCGGCAAAACGCCACCAAAATAATCATTCACCATTATTGCTGTATGTGTATGATGGTGCTTGCATTTTTAATAGCCCTCCTGATCCAGTGTGATGATGTATATGATTTGAAACGTCTGTACAAAAATCTCTTTTTAAAATAATTTCGACAGTTTCAGTTTGTTTTACTCTCCATTGACAGTTTTAGTTTTATAGGTCGGTTTTACTAAGTGTTCTGTTCGTGTAGATTTAGTTATTTGTAGTCTTAGTATCAACACTTTTAGATTTCTTTAATTTTAATTACTGTTTAATTATATATCTGTAACACTACCTTCCTATTTCATCTGGATGTATACTGGATCTCTTGGAAGAACAGAGTGGCGCTCTGAAAGGGCTACCCAGGCTAAAGAAATTCTTAAATAAATTCTTAAATAAATAAATAAATAAATAAAATAAATAAATAAATAAATAAATAAATAAATGAATGAATGAATGAATGAATAAATGAATGAATGAATAAATAAATAAATAAATAAATAAATAAATAAATAAATAAATAAATAAATAAATAAATAAATAAATAAATAAATAAATAAATAAAAATGGTGCTTCCAATTTTTGAGTGCGGGTGCATCATTTGTGTCCAAAGGCCTCGAAGCGGTTCAACTTGAAGTGGCCAGGATATCCACTGGCGCCCTCCGCCACACGTCCCGGGTCAAATTTCTATCCGAACTGGTGTGGTCTAAATTGACGTCAATACTTCAAATCCGTTACGTTCTTCAAAATATTTCATAACTTATGCCCTTCCTATCTTTCAGGCCTCGTTCCAGCTGCCCTCAAAATCTACTAATAAGCGATAAACGGTTTGCTAATATATGTCACACGCGCAGTTGCTCCTGGGCTATGCTGCTGTAAATCAATACTTATGTCAGTTAAACGCAGCTGCATTGGCCCAATGCACATACAATGATTCGGTAGAATCCATCTGTCACTTTTCTCTTATACTGCCCCCTATTTCATACCCATACAGCCAACTTTGCTGACTCGCATCAGAGATCTACAGTGTTGCCAACCTGCCAAATTTAAAGTCCGGGAGATAAAAAGTAAAATTAAGGGAGATTGGTAAATCAATATGAAATATAGAAGGGAAATATTGATGAAATTCCGGGAGGTGACTCAAAATTGTCAAAACTCCACACTTTTTCAAGAGTTTTCAGCATAAAGTTCCGGGAGTCTTCCGGGAAATCCGGGAGGGTTGGCAACACTGGATCTAGCAGCACCAGGACTTCATCCTTTTTTTATCTCTGATACAGCTGGCGCCTAGACGCCCCAATAGATATTCATTATGGGAGTTAACCGATCGACCAGGTAGTATTACTGAAATTGCATTTATAGTGGTGCAAAATAATATTATTGAAACGAATAGATTGATATATTGGTACCTGTCTCCGCTGTTTATGTATATTTTGTAATTCCCATGCGTATTGTATATACTACACGCCTGATAGAAACGAATTCAAATCCCTATATGAGCACCTTTATTTTGGTAACTCGTGTATATTTTAGCCACATGCTTCTTTCTGTGTATATAGTTTAGCTAATTTGTATATGTGTAGACTAATGTAATCTTTTCATGATTATATTTTTACCTTGTGTTGTCCCTTTTTTTATATCCGTATTTGTAGTCATATTGTAAGCAGGGCCCCGTGGAAGAACAGTCTTCGACTGAACCGGTAATAGATAGATAGATAGATAGATAGATAGATAGATAGATAGATAGATAGATAGATAGATCGGTAGATAAACAGATCGGTATATAGATAGGTAGATATATAGGTAGATTAATAAACAAACAAACGTACAGACAGACTGACAGACAAACAAACAAACAAACAAAAAACAAACAAAAAACAAACAAGTAAATAAATAAATAAATAAATAAATGAATAGATAAATAAATAAATAGATAAATAAATAAAGTCTGTCTTTTGTCGGCAGAACCACTTGATTAGCACCTCATATGTACTGTTTAATAAGGTCAATTAAATATGTATATTCTAATCTACAAGCTGGCGAGAATGACTTATCATGTTGTCATAGTCAATTGACTTCAAAAGTAAGGAGACCAAGAGCTTTAGCCGAGACATGTTAGAACTTCAATACAACCTATAAGTCAACACGCACTCAGGTGCCACATTGTTTACTCTGACTGATTATACCCACTAAACTTGGGGATGCTTCACACTGTGACACAACAAGGCAAGCCACCAAAATATTTTTCAGTACCAATAGGCACATATGGTATTAGAACAGTGCCCCCCCCCCCGCAAAAAAAAAAAAAAAAAAAAAACCATGTTCGAAGGTACAACACAACTATTAGAAAATGACTAACCTTTACGTTTTGCACATACGTATGATGAAGAGATTGAACACATTGTTTGCAGCATTGAGTCGCTTACTGCAAAAAGTACAGGAAACGCTGAGGTGGCAAACAGAATTTTTTCCAAATCTAAATATTCAGGACATGAGCCCACAGTGCATCCATTAAGCCTCGTGCTTGCGGGTTCATTTATGGGCAAGCACAATACACAAGCTATAGAAACTATACAGGCATCGATTTAGGAGTCACATTTTTGCAGTAACAAGCATGGGCATAATCATAAAAAAGAACAAAATCAAGCAAATATGTCATATGGTCAAGGCCGTGCAGCAACATTTGTGTAAGGTCAGGGAAGCATGGCTGTCTTTATTTTTTTCCCTTCGAGAAATATATTGTTCCTTAGACTGTAAAATTGCTGAATGCTCTTAATAGTGCTCCGTTTACTTCAATTTTTGTCTAATACTGCTACTTTGTATACTTGACTTCACTCTTACTGATGCTTCATTGATTACAAATTATAATTTTACATGGATACCAATGCTTTACTTCTTGAGTTTTTAAATACTACTGCATAACAAATTTTAGTTTCATACAAATTTGTCATTATCCTAAATTTTGTCGGTTAGTATACGTATCCCCATTTCGCTGATTTTGTCTAGGGTGCAAGGAAAGTTTCATTAAAAAAAAGGACAGCTGTTCAAGTGTTCTGAGTTTCTTATTGAGACCAAGAAAAAAATAAACCACAGGTCAGTCTTTACTTTTGCCTGTACAATTTCCAATTCACCTTTGCAAAATCTGCATACACCCTATATATATATATATATATACATATATATATATATATATATATGTATATATATATATATATATATATATATATATATATATATATATATATATATATATATCCATAAAACATAAAATAATGCCTTTTGTGCAACATGGCCACTCTAATATGTACCATCAGAACTACCATTGCTTATGCTATTATATTATAAGACTTTATTCCACGGGAATGATTTTTTCTGCAGCCTCCGTCAATTCTTGTTTGTTTTATTTCTTAATATCTGATTTACATACCTCTTTACCCAGATGCTGCAATGTGATTTGACATTCAAATATCTGCTGCTTTTAATCTCTTCGCTGTTAACCTAAGGTAAAAAAGGACTCTGGACTGATAGTTGGGGGGGGGGGGGGGTGAAATCAAAGGGGATCGGGCGCATTTACTGAACTTCAAAGTTCGAGATCACCAAGCCCCTGTATATTGTCATATTATAACACAAAATATATTGTCAATCTGAATTTTGTCATTTAGAGTCCATGCATGCCGGACAGTGAAATGTGAATACAGAGGTAACTCTTCAATACCAGTCTGTTAAGATAATTTTCGTACTACAGTTTGTTGAATAATGCTTTAAACTCCTGCAAGATCAAACGTTTCCACCGCAATTATCCTTGCCTGACCGTTGCTGGCACCTTTCCTGTGTTTGTCTTATGGAGACAAAACCTCTTCAGAACTTGCAAGTTCTGTTTTCCTAAAATACCTCAGCTTACATTTCCAATTTATTCAAATCGCGTTGAGCTTCGCTTCAATGATGCTTTAAAACTTAAATATCGAACTTCTAATGTAGAATCCTATGTGTGTATCTGTAAAATAACTAACCTTTTATTGTCAAATGACATTTCAAATGTTCTATAATACACACACACACACACACACACACACACACACACACACACACACACACACATACACACACATATGTGTGTGTACGTGTGTGTGTGTGTGTGTGTGTGTGTGTGTGTGTTTTGTGACCACGGAACGGACGGGTCTCGAACCAGAAACCTTCGGCACCAATCACCCAGCCTCAAACGGGAAATGCATATACCAATGCACCAAATCCCCAT
The DNA here is from genome assembly GCA_964020975.1 of Hermodice carunculata. NCBI lineage: Eukaryota > Metazoa > Annelida > Polychaeta > Eunicida > Amphinomidae > Hermodice > Hermodice carunculata. The sequence goes on from OZ026617.1 coordinate 54,853,747, forward strand.
CGCTAGAAAAAAAAAAAAAAAAGAAAAAGAAAAAAGAAAAAAATGGTTAAATGGCCGGCATGTGTGAACTCCATAATCGACACGGCCCAGTTCATTGTATGTAATCCAGTACACGTACTGTATTCTGAGTCGTCCCAGATGGGGGACTGTACACATGTAAGTCCACCAGCATCAAAGGAACACAGAATATACAGAGTGTGTATATTTATATCAGATAACCTGCACGCCTTTGCTGTTCGTTTTAGTTACACCGTGTGCTGTCTGCAAAATCGTAGAGACCAAATGTCCATATTTGATTTGATTTAAAGTTCAGACGCTTTGCTTTCTTGAATAAATCCTTCTAGTTGTTTTCTTTCCTGCAGAATTTCTTTGGGGTGGGCAATTCTATACCGCCGTGCAAGAGCGTACTCAGAGTAATCCAAATAGCCATCCCCATCCTTATCATCATCCCTCAGGATCCGGTCAACCTTTTCTGAAAGGAATATATAAATATTTAAGTTCTGAAAGGTTTTTTATCATCGGCTTTACTCTGGCTATTTTGTCCAAACTTAACAAAACCACAGAATTTATAATTCATGTAATATTTAGCCTCTGGATAGTGTCTCTGAACTCATTTTTGTTTGACATGAAGTAGCATGTAGTACACCAGACATGAATACATAGAAAATATATGTAGAATGTACAAGACAATCATGCATAATATGTAAGGATTAGTCAGGACAACCTCAATTAAGGACATAAAGCGTCTGGGGCTACCTAGGTAATAATCTTTCTATGGAAAAAGACACAAATACTTAGAGTGGAATGGTACGTTATGAGGAAAAAATGATGCCATGACAAAATTCTTATTATGAGTTATTAATTACTGCATACATAACAATTTACAATGCTACACATATCTGAATATTGACTGATCAAGTGCAGTTTGGCGTACTTGAAAAACCGGATGAGTGGGTATAAAGATTGTCTGCATTATATGGATTATTATGTAATGTCCTTTTGAGAAGGGATGGAATAAAATATAGCATACACTTGCCTTGTTTCTTTTTTATGCACGAAGTAGTGGTTTATGTCTAAATCTGGTTTGATGAAGATGAGTTATTGGTGGAATTGACAACATGTCAATAAAGTATTCTTGCAGTTGGTTTTGTGTGTATTTGAAATAAAATTTAAAAGCTTTCAGTTTTAAGAGATCCTGAAATGTCAAGAGTTTTCGAGTTTTAAAAAGTAAATCGGTATGGGAGTTATATTTTGCATGGTTGTATGGCATAGAGGCGAACAACTGGCTTTTGATGTTTGCTAATTCGGCCGCAAGAGTAGCCCCAAGCCAGAATAGAATAAATAAAGTGTGGTAGAAACATAGAGTTATACATTAGCTGTAGAGTATTTGTCGGTAAATATTTATGAAGCCTTTTAAGATTCCTATTAATGTTAAAAGTTTCGTTCCTATTTTATCAATATGCGGCTGCCAATTTAATGTTTCATGTATCGACGAGCATACAAAATTAAATTCGGAACTTTTTGAAATAGAAATATTGTTAGTTTTTAGGTTAAGAGTCCGATTAATTCTCCATTGGGAAAAGTGGAAGATCATGTATTTGGTTTTGGCAATATTAATGATAATTTTTATGGCTAATCAATCGCGTAATTTCGTTAAATCCATTGACATTGTGTGACAGATTGTCACTGTTGTCTCCACTAATACAAGAGTTAAAGGAACAAAGGGGAGTGATTAAGTTTGTTTCATCTGCGTAAAGTATGGAATCAAATTTTTGTGAGGCAAAGTACATGTCATTAATATAAGCGATGAACGGAAGATCTAAAAAAAAAAAAAAAGAGATTTTCAAGGTCGAGAATCTACATTTCCTGGGAATTCGATTCCTCCCGCTCAAACGATATTTTCCGTTACACAAATTCATATGGATATCAACAGAATTCTGAAACCACCATAAATAAAGGACTTGCACGAAACAACCTATGCAACATACCTACTGCTTCCATGGTCTGCGTCCTTTGATGTTTCTTGAACTCCTCGTTGTTCGTTCCTTTTTGCTTTATAATTTCCCTCATTAAAGATGGTGTCCAGTGTACCATTGACTGGTAGATCTCCAACCCATCCAAGCGGTTATCATCGTCTGTGTCGTGCATTCTAAAAATAGCAACTGAGTGCACCATTGTTGATGACATATTTTTTCTGATCCTCAATTTGCTTGACAAGCACTTTAAAGTTCCCTTTGTTTCGTTTCCGCATTTTGTTTAAATCCAATTATGGGTGAATGATAAATGGAACTGGGTGTGTGCAGCAAGCAAATCCACAAGGTCTTACCAATGATTTTTCACGTGCTTGCCTCCCAATTGCAGGCAGTGTTTTGTCACCCTCTTTGTGCTGGAGGGCAAAATACAAATGGACGGTCATCTGTTCTGCAGGTGGGTGAAAACTATGAGATTAAGGTGATGACTTTGAAATTTGTATGAATACAATGATTAGCAACAACATCGCCCGTTGATAAGCAAGGATCTGTTTGATGAGTATAACTTTTGGCAAATGTTGATAAAGCTGAATCTAACCTGAGTGAGATAGATTTAATCATTCTTACTAATTATGTTGTCAGAAGTCGGAACATTGAGACCGTTTGTAGAGGAGCGAGGCAGGCCAGACACAGCTATTTTATGACCATGCGATCTTTTAAATGTCTGTGATTAAGCATTGATAACATACTTATAGGAATACCTGCCTGAGAAACTCTATACAAAAAAAAAACAAACAAACAAAAACAAAAACAAAAACAAAAAAAAAAAAACAAAAAAAAAAAAAAAAAAACACAAAAAAAAAAACAAAAAAACAAAAAAACCCCAAATAAACCCCCCCCCAAAAAAACACACACACAAAAAAACACGCTTAAAAAGAAACGCACACGCACGCACACACACACACACACACACACACACACACACACACACACACACACACACACACACACACAGAGAACAGGGTCAACAGGCAGTTGTGTCAAGTGGGTAGTTTGGTTGCAAATTTAAAAAAAAATATAATATACACGAATAATTTATTTCGTGTTTCCACACTGTACCAACGTATATCAAAGAACACGCTTCTAAATACTGATAACAGTAAGACAGTCTGGTTACTTTAAAAGCCCATATAGTCAGGCTTAGGCACAGCGACACCAATTCTGCAAATCAGGATGAGGTTGGCAAAGACTAAATAGCGTATTAGGTCAACGCTGTTTACATATAAAATATTTTGATGACAATTATAGGTAAAATTGACATAACGTAATATTAAAAAAAAACCCCACATTGTTCAGCTTAGTCGGTAAAATCTATTATCTTGCCAAAATTCCGTAAAAAAGAGTAATACTATTTTTTTGCCCAGGATTTTGAAAAAGTTCCCAAATTAAGGTCAAAATGTTCTACTCGGATCGCTTTTCACCCCAGTTTATGGGCATATTTTCTACTTTTTTGGCGAAAAATCTCCTAGCAAATGCACCATCTTCGGTGGAACGTGCCCTAAAGAAGGATAGGTTTTCAACAGGTGGAGTTGATCATCCATACCAAAAATTTGGAGAAGTAACCCCCACCCCAAGTTCCGTGCTTTAAGAGGTACACTTTTTATTTGCTGCTGAGTGTACCAGTTCTAAGATTGCTTTTTTCAGCAAATGTATAATGACGCTAAAAAAACAAACAAACAAAAAAAAAAAAATAAGAAAAAAAAAAAAAAAAAAAAAAAAAAACAACAAAAACAAAAACAAAACCAAAACCAAACCGAAAAAAAAAAAAAAAAAAAAAAAAAATTCAATCTGAATATGAGATCAACGTGCACTTTGTTTTGTCTCATGCTTTAGGATGAGTTACATCATTATCACCTAAAAGCCAGCTACCCTGCCGGTTCTTACATTGAGTGCCGGCTCAGCCCCCAATGTGAATGGACGTTGCCAATCGCTATTATACCTACTTAAAATAGTAAAAGTCCATTTCTTGTGTTGTTATCTTACTGACATCAACGTTTGCGAAGCCTTTCATGTGGTCTTTCATATGTCTGAAAGAAAAGAGTATAAAATACACACCATGACCATGAGCAGTGTATGTGCAATACTTTACTGACACTTGTCATTACAATGTTACAAATGTGCAAAGCAACTTTTATGACCAACGTTTTCAGCTGGAAGTTTGAGTTAGATGCCACTGTTCACATACATATAGTTAATAATGCTATTATGACAACTTTAAGGAGATGTTTAGGCTTGTATTTTATATATGGTCTAAGAAAAAAAGGGTCCTCAGACAATCTTTGGAACAATATGATAGGGTCTATATTCCCTCTAAAATTCTAATAACCTTTTAGGTTTTCCGCAAATCCAGTAAACGGGTTCTTCAATGAATCTTGGATTTCTTTTATTCAAATATCCTTACGAAATGACGTTAGTGAGCTCCTAGTGGACGTGTTGGAGAGTGTGGTTCCGTCAAAATAGCTGTGCCGTGATTTCCTTACTTTTTCTTTTTAAAATATATTTTATTGAACAAATGTATGCTAGGGAAAATTCATGTAAGGTTATGTAGCTTGCAAATAAGGACACTTTTTTATCCGCATTATCAAATATTGCTGCATTTCTGTACGAACCATAGACACTTTTTGTACAAGGTTACAGGAAACAGAGATAATTCTTTGCATTTTAGAAACTATGTGACATTCTAAAATTTACGAAAAATCGCATTGTTTATTTTTTTTCTTTAAAATATACTTTATTGAGCAAATGTATAGAGAGGGAAAGACATATAAGGTTATGTCATTCTGTCAAGCGTAACAAAGGTATATAGATAAATGGCCAGTAAGTGATATTGCTACTGTTGTTGACTGACAATATTAATTTCAAACCTTTTAACCCCCAAATCGGCCCTACATCTTAGTTTGACTTTGGATTTGTACCTTGCAGATAAAGACACACCTTTATTATCACTAACAAATGTTTTTGCGTTTCTGTATGATCGTTCCTTACTGGTCATTAGACACTTGTGTCACGGATTATTACTCATTTTTTCCTTCACCTTTGCGGCTTAGCAGCTTTTGCTATTTACACTACAAGCACAATTTCAATAATATGAAATGAGTGTTAAATCTTGCAAATTATTGATGTTTACCAGGCACGTATTTACACATCGTTCTGATTTCAACTGGTTCATTTCAGTATGCATGTATATTTATGCGTGCATGTTTGCCTCTCTCTCTCTCTCTCTCTCTCTCTCTCTCTCTCTCTCTCTCTCTCTCTCTCTGTGTGTTACAAAACCTTTCTCGACTCTGAGAAACTGTCATTAAGGGTGAGGATTGCTGCTAATGATGAAATGCCCTTTCATCTTCTAGTATTAAAAAACTTGGAAGAGAACATCGGGCCCTTCAGCAATGCCCGATGAACCTTAATGTCTAAAAATATGCTCTGTGATAAGGAATAGAGTACTTGCCGACCCCTCTTATGTAAAATTCCAAGCGATGGCATACTACAATTCTACTACGAAATTGGCCTACTTGCAAATCATTTAGCCACAAAACATTTTTCATCTTTTAACATTTTTAACACGTTTACTTGCTTTTTAACTATGCAACGTCGATGTCATATCTTATGTTTGATGACAATCAGACCAGTAACTTTCCTGAAATGTACTATATCCATACTCAATAAAAACAGATTCTGTTTTGTAGACGACTCAGCCATACCCGGTTGCTTCAAATTTCATACGCTTATTTTCAATACCGCATTTTCAGTTATTACTTTTACACGAAACTTTTAATGAGTCTTTTTCGATAATGTAACCAAAAACCATGAATTGTTGATTCGTGCGTATTTACAGCCGGTTATGAACGACATTGAAGCTGATGTTTCGCCAACTTACTCTAGCTCTTCTCTCATGTCATTGTCATGAAGCCCGTTGCTGTCTTTTGCTGAGGAGTTCCCCATACTTATCCACACGTTCACGGATACAATCACTAAATATAAAGCGCTCAGACACATTATGATCGTGTTTATGTTCTCTACGTGGGTTACACTAAAGTCTGTGCATAAAAACTGAAGCAGTTGCTTTATCTGGGTTGGAGGCAAACTATGGATATTGTGTACACGTAATAAGGATTTAGTATAAGTGGCCATAAAGTTATAAAAAGTACAGTACAATATGCTTGAATAGTTTCACAGATGACACGCAAGGGTTGGTTCCCATAATTTGTGACGCCCGCTTGTTGGACACAGCGATATGTACAAATGAATTGACATGACGTGCTATTGTTTGTGCATTGCAAAATATAACTTTTATAATGCGTTACGGCGAA
>OZ026617.1:54860283-54912042 GCA_964020975.1 Hermodice carunculata
AGATGAACACCAAACTAAAATAATGCCCTTTGCACATTTCAATTAAAAACCTTACTTTTTGGATTGTCAGCAAATAGATCTGGAAATCGGGATATATTCCAAGCAGTTCACAAATATATCAGAACCACTGAAAGAGTCAATGTTTAGCTCTCCTAGCATCGGGTTGATGTGCCGTCATAAGAAGCTATATACTTAGTTACAAGGTAAAATTTTCACAAAGATAAGTTGTCTATATTTATAATTATTGTTATCTCCTACTGTTTAATCATGTATTTACGGGAATAACGCCCACATGCACATTTCCTTATTCTCTCTCCCTTTCCCATCATATTTGTTATATCCTGTGTGTTCTCTATTGTTATCGAAATGTTATCCCCTTTTCGTTGTATTGCCAATTCATGTACAAGAGGCCTTCCTATAAGCATCATGCCAATTGTTTTGGCAAATAAAATAATTTTAAACCAAATATAACTTTTTGTACGATTGGTGTAGCAATAAAGTTGAATTCATAGATGCTATATACATGTATATGATATATTCTGTTTACTTTGCAGTGGCTTTATGTCACGGAAATACCATTCGCAATTTATATGCATAAAAGTAAAATGAACGTCCGCTATACAGATAAAGGTCATTACAAAAATATGAGACATTCATCTTTGCTGTAGAATCGTAATAATCGTACCAGAATTGAATACCTTTCGGTTGTGTGTGACAGCTACTGTCACTAATACCCTATACATTCCAGTGTTGAACACGACTCGATTTTAGGTAAGATATACGATTTGATGTATAAGGTCGGCGATAGCGTGACCGACTGCTGGAAGTGTTACTGAAAATAGGGTATATATAATATATATATATATATATATATATATATATATATATATATATATATATATATATATATATATATATATACATATATATATATATACGCACATATATGTACATATATATAATAAAGTTGTATGTTTTCATGTAAGTATTATAATCAACTGGTTATTCTCGACGCGGGGGGGGGGGGGGTTAGAAATAGCTGGAAGTTTATGAATACATGTGCATCTGGTTATTTAGCATGAGCACCGAAGGCAATGCATGCAGATTGCGCCAAGTTCAGTTGTAGTGACAGTAACATAACAGGGCATCGATAAACTTTTTTAAAGGTCTCGTTTGATTCTTTATGTGTGTGCATGAACACAAACATATCGATTTTCCCAAAATTTTCTTTCTTTCTTTCTTTCTTTCTTTCTTTCTTTCTTTCTTTCTTTCTTTCTTTCTTTCTTTCTTTCTTTCTCTCTCTCTCTCTCTCTTTCTCTCTCTCTCTCTCTCTCTCTTTCTTTCTTTCTCTCTCTCTCTCTCTCTTTCTTTCTTTCTTTCTTTCTTTCTTTCTTTCTTTCTTTCTTTCTTTCTTTCTTTCTTTCTGTCTTTAATTTCCAGTTAGTTTTATGTGGGTTTAGACTCAGATACCAACGCCACCCAGAAACTTCCAAGTTGGTAAACAGGTTGAAAATTATGCCATTTGCAGCCTTTTGAAAATTTCAATCGCTTCTGGCGTCCGAACTATGTATTCAGCAAGAGGCCCAAATGTGGGTTCATTGGATTCGTTTGTTGGGGGCTGCTCATCTATTGGACACACCACCACGGTTATAACATTTAAATTTGTGCCAATTATGGATGCTGCAAAATTTGAAAGTTGAATACCCTTGAAACTATATTATAGATCGAGGTGTCTTCCCAACTTCAATCCATAGGTTTGTGGTGCACACTCACCCATGAACCACAAGCAAACCTTGTCAAATTTAGATTTATGGTGATTAGGGACACATGAAAATTTGAATATCTTTAAAACTACTTTCGATAGAGATATCATTCTAACTGCGATTCCTTGGTTTCTCCTGTAGGCATATGCGATATACTAAAAAAAGTGTAGAATTGAAATGAACAATGAACTGTAAGCCAAAGTTGTTAAATTTAGATTTATGCTACCTGGGCATAACTGAACTTTTTGTTGAATATCTTCACTCTATTATGGATGGAAGTGACATCTAACTTAAATTCACGTTTATGCTGCAGGTGCATCCAATGAAATACAAAAAATTGTTAAATTTAAATTTATGCTAAATAGGTTAAAATGAAATTTTGAAGTTGAATTTCTTTAAAAATGTTATAGATAGAGGTGTCATTCCAACTTCTTTTCATATGCTTGTCTTAGGCACATCCAATGAACCGCAAACAGAAGTTGTAAAATTTAAATCTATGCTAATTAGGGGCACTTGAAAAATTAAAGGTTGTCTCTTCAAAACTATGATAGATAGAGGTGCTATTGCAACTTCAGTTCATAGGTTTGTGCCGCAAAAACATCAAGCAAACTACAAACAAAACGTACATAATTGAAATTTATGCTAATGAGGGACACTAGAAAAAAATGTAGAGCAGAAAAAATCCTCTGAATATTTATAGAAAGAATTGTCATTCCAAGTTCAATTCATAGGTTTGTTTGTGCCATGCGCATATAAAATGAACAGTGGAAAACCCATATTTTAATTTATGCTTATTAGATAAAATTCTCTTTAGTTAAATGTTTGAAAATCTTCAAGACTATTATAGAAAGCGATGCCACTCAATCTCAGTTTATATTTACTATATGTACATGCAGTGATAAGTGAACTAATGTGGCATTTTAATTTGTACAAATTTTGAAGACAAGGAGATTTGGTGTCAAGCATTTTAAAGTTATTTTTTAAGCATTTGTTAAAGTATTTGTCTACAGCTGGCTGGGCTCGATGGAATGAGGGTTGGGGTTCTATTACCAAAGTGTACATGTTTTAGAGGTGGGCGGGGTGGGGGTGAGAGTGGGGCGGCTGGATTGGGAGTCCAGCCATATTCTGCATCGTATGCAGACAATAGAGGTGGAAAAAGGTTATATGGCAAAATGAAGTGATATTTAAATGGATATTTCTTCCAACCGAAAGTCCCATGCATATTTCATTTATGTTGGAAAATAGTCTAAGAGAGTGCGGTATGCAGCACGTATGGCACAAATACATGGGTTCCTCATAAATAAAAAAACTTCGTTTTTTACTTGTCGAACAAGCATTTGACTTTGGAAAAAATGTTGGGTCACTATTTGACTTTATCTGTAAAAAGTTTATAACAGAATCGTGGCATTACAGGCGCGAGTCACTTAGCGACTCCCTGAGCCCGACCTGATCATTTTATTACTTGATTGGTGTGTATAGTGACGTATTGTGTTCTTTTTATACTTGTATATATTTGGACGCACCGCGGGTCATGCCCTGCCCGCGGTGCCCCCGTTGTAAAGGGGTAGTCTCATCAATAAATTATTATTATTATTATTATTATTATTATTATTATTATTATTATTATTATTATTATTATTATGCAAAGCATTTGATAGTGTTTTACATATCAAACGTAATATATTTCCATGAATATGTACGTTGGATATCAATTTTTTTACTCAGTTGTATAAATACATAGGTTGGTCTCCTATTCCTGAGGCAGAGAGTCATACACATCTCGGTGTCACCTTGAGTCGTGACCTATCTTAGCGTGTCCATATTACACGGATTACCAATAAGGCTGGTCAAAGAATGCCCTTCCTCCGGAGGTTAAAGTATAAACTATCACGCAAGTCCCTAGTCAAACTGTATTGTTCTATGATCCGGTCAATTCTTGAGTACGGTTGTGTATTGTTTGACAATTGTGGTAAGGTGCTGTCTGATCGCTTGGAATCGATTCAGTATAACGCCACTAAAATTTGTACTGGTGCTTTGAAAAATACGTCACATGTTAAGTTACTTCGTGCACTTGGGTGGTCAACTCTTGCAGACAGACGTAAATACTTCAAGCCAGTCCTCTTTTACAAAATGCGCCACAAACTGACTCATTCCTATCTCACTAATCTAGTACCCCTTTCCCCCGCTAGTCATGCTCTCCGACATTCAATGTCAGTGCTCCCCATTAGATGTAGAATATCTCGTCTGGATAACTATTTTCTCCCAAATGCCATTATACAGTGGAATAACCTCCCTTCGGACATTAGACATTTGTTTTCCCTACAAATATTTAAATTGAAACTTAAAACTACTCTGTTAGCCACAGACAATGTTCCTGAGTTCTTCCTCCATGGTGACATTTGCCAATATTTGTCACACGCAATTGCGCCTAGGATTCTCTAGTTTAAACTTTGACCTTCACAAAGTTAACATCCTTCCGGACCCATCCTGTGCCTGTTCTTATTCCACTGAAGACTTCAAGCATTTTTCTCTTTTTTTTGTCCCAATTACATCGTTCAGAGTAACAAATTACTTAATATCGTTATTCCTTTTGATTTCACCGGAGGTTAGCCCCCATGTTATAATCCATATTGGTAACGATAGGTTAGTTGAAATATTTCTCCGTGTCAGTGACGAGCTTTCGAACTGCCTAAATATCCAGATATCTGATGCACTTCATTGGTACATTATTGATACCAGATACTTTATCAACTAATGTTCCCATTACTGTACTAATCATTGGTTTGGACTATGCAAATTTATCTGTATTACACTTTTTTCCCCACATTGGGTAAATATTGAACAAAACTTCATATTGGTTTATTGTATCTTATATGTAATCAAATCTTGATATTTGTACTGAGTTTCTACTGATATTACACATGGTAACAATTGTGTTGTCCTGGGTGTCTTGTGCTTACTTACCGTGCCTCCATTTCTGGAGATCCCATATATGAGTCCCCTCGATGTTCTTCCGGCTTATTCATATTGAATAACCACGTATAAACTAACTAAATATATCACCGTCACTATAATGCTCGTTAATGCTGCCTCATTTGGTTTCCCTTCCTCCTGTGACGGCCTTCCCAGCAGAACAAAAATATGAGTTGATAAAAAAGTGCTGGACGATTTTTTTCAGATGTTTCAGTTATTGACGTACTTCTGGTCGGATGAAAAACAAAATAGCTTTACAAGAGGGGTAGAGAGATCCCAGTATGCTGGTACATGAGGTAATATTGCGCCATTACATGATACACTAAATAAGAATGTTTTAAAATAAAGTCTAGTTGGAAGTACAGAAAATAAGAGGAATTCCAGTACGCTGGTACGGAAAATAAAATGCCCCAGTTCGCCAGTATGGAAATACCATTTACCTCCCTCCTTAAAAGTGAGTTTGCACCCATAATGTTTTAATCCTGTCGTCATCTCTCACTGATGTATATTTTTCGTGCTGCTAGTGGGTCTCACATTGCGAGAAAAAAACACTTTCATCCTAAGCCTGCACAGTAAATACTATAGTAAACGGTACAAATACTGTAGCAGGCACCGCAACACTCTTCGGAATTGATGACATGCGAATGGTTGGGACCAAAAAAAGAGGCCATTGGGCCTGATGCTCTGCTGACATATAATCTGATAACCATCACCAAAACATCATTTCCTGTTAACAATCCTTTCCTGACCTCGAGGAATTATTCAAGTTCATCCATATTATAATTTTTTAGATATGTATCAATTGATTTTGAATGTTGTTATGATCCTCCCTGCGTCAACAGAATGTATTTTCTGACAACGGATTGGTAATAAAACTTGTAAACTTGTCACGTCTTATGCAATATCAAACTTCCACATAATACACATTTGTAGTACATTTGGTATCATTCACTTTTTTCTTTTTCAAGATGTAGTTCTTAATGTCCTTTTCTTAAGTACTTTATGACCATGACGAAAGGTCAAGGTAACGCAACCACTGGGTCACGTGGATAGAAAAAATAGGTCACCAAGACGAGTTTTATGTACAATGTACTCCTTTGCAAGCTACACCCTGGCATTACAAAAATCGCCTCTTCCAACTTTACAGGTCTGGTGACCTAACAAAATGGGTAAAGGTCATTGATATTTTTAAAAAAAATATATCAGCATTCGACATGGTCTATATATCTTGTAAATTTGGCATGTCTAATTCAATTATTTTCGAGATATGGAATTTTATACTTTCCAAGACACTTTGCCTCCGTCAAACTATTGGTTGCGCCACTAGTATATGCAACCGAGATTTTGACCTGTGACAATCCCCCTAAATTTTATGAAGTTTCCCCCCCCCCCAAAAAAAATAAGGATGGTGGACTGGTCACGATTTTCACATTTTGACCCATATATTACACAATACTTTAGATGGCGCCACCGATGAGACAAAGATACTGACAAAGATTTTCATACACTTTATATGTCCTAAAAGTAATATGGGCCTAACTGGAAAAAGTGGGGTGCAGAGCATTCACAAGATGACCCCCATATTCCAACTGGCTATTTGACTTTGACCTTAACTTTGGATTTAAAAAAAAGTTCATTTAAAATGCGTGCCTCACATTCAGCTTTCTATGCATGGTCCATTTGTTCAAATGTGGTAACAACGTGTTGAGTTATTTAAAAAGAACAAAAACAAAAACAAAAAACCTTGGACAAGTGCTAAAGTTCACAATCATTGGGTCATGGTTACCCAATACATAGGTCACGAAGTAGAGTTTTATGTATAATGTTCTTGAGTGCAAGTTTGATCTGGAGGCTTAATGCGAGGCATGAATATTAGTAACGTAACGCTACCTCTTGACCACCATTGCCAAGACCTCTATGTCTGGCCATGATGTCCAAGATATCGACTTGAGTTTCTTACCCTTTTGATCCTGAAACCTGATGGTCCCATGGCACCATCTCTCGGTCCATGTGGAACTGATGGTGACGCCATATGCACATGCACCCCATATCATCCTTCCTCTTTTGAGCAACATTAATGACTTGCTTTGCGAGTTGAAGCTCTATAACATTTTTGTTCACGCTCACTTTTTTTGTGCTTACACACACTATATTCTGCGGAAAATCTTTTCTTAGTGGTCCGGGAATCTTTGGATACCTAGATGGCTGATTTCTGTGATCGGATACCACTGAAATACAAAGTGCAGGGTGGTTGTTTGACTTGAACTTAGATTTTTCAAGATGGTGTCCTGGGAAACAGAATGCAGAGAGTGGGAAAGCAGTGCACACCAGGCTATTGCTTCCTTTTGAACAATCCATAGGTGTTGATCTGTATACCACTTTATCTGCATCCTTGTCCTTGTTGGATCACGGACAAAATTTCATTTCCAGAAACCACCATATGGTGGTTTGGGACAACCATCAACACTGCTATGGTTGTCACCTGCAGTTGGGCCAAGTTTGCTCTTGCAAGTGAATTTGCAATTACTGTCAGGACTGGGGAGAGGACCTATGGCTGCCCTATGAGTAGGCATGGAGGAAGTCAGATCATGCTTGGGATAGGCAGCTGATCACAAGAGCCACCAAATGCCAGGCTGAGATGTCTGACTCTGTTGAGTCCTCACCAATGACTCTGCATGAGAAAAAGTATAGACTTCCTCTGGCTCATTTGCATTCTCATGTACGTGTCTCATGTGTTTAAGGGGAAAGAGCGTTTGCTTCTGCTGTTTGGTAGAAGGTTAAGAAACATCACAGTCGAAAGTCAAGTGCAAGAAATGTCCTCTCCGAGATTCCACGCCAAAGACTTTGCCCCAATCAACTTCCAAATCTGCTCTTGGCACCAATCCTAAGCTTGTCCATGCTTGGAGGCTATGTTGTAGAGTATAATACACCAGGCTCAGATGTTGCATGCATTGTTTACTTCCCCTCTTAGCAGATCGTTTCTTCTTTGGAATCCACTCTGAAGAAGTCTGCCAAGTGATGGCTGCAACTGTTGAGATCTCATTCATCTGGGTCCTAGGGCTCAGACAGACAGCAGCCTCACAAACTGGTGTATCCTGAGTAGAAACCTACACTGCCCACTCCGGTTTTCTGGAACCCCGGCCAGGCCCAGTGCTCAGATCATAAGTCTGGGCAGTATGGAAAGCCAGCACCCTGGCCAGTCTGAGTGCTCAGACCTTAAGCCTAGGGTGCCAGCTAAGGCACAAGTGCCTCTGTTGGCTTCCCGTGCTCCTGGATCTGAAAGCTCAAGTGGTAAGTGAAGGCAGTGGGGACCAGGGAGGAAGACACCCAGACCTGTGAGGGAGCCGTTCACTGCCAGTGGATCTTTGGCCCTGTGGTGTCTGCACCCCTGGTCCAGCCAGAACCCCCTGTTCCCCCAACAGTAGCACCAGCAGTCCGTCCTTCACCTCAGGTGGTTTTGCCCCGAAGTGACCAGTTGGCAATTCCACTCTTCCCCATGTTTGAGCCGGGTATCCTGCCTTTCTCTCATGAGCAGCAGGCAGATCATGAGCTCAGTGAGGACCAGTGGTTGCATGAGGAAGCTCGGTCTTCTTCCTTATTGGCCACCCATACTGTTACCAAGTCTGAACAGACTCAGTCGGTGGAGCAGCTTGCTGCCTCTGCTTTTAGTCAGCTCTCACTCAGACTTTAGTTCTGGGAGTTCTCTGAACTCCCTCTGGACCCCTCTTGCCTGCAGATTGCTCAGTTGGCAGCAGCTGAGGTCCAGGATAGTGGCCTGGTGGAACCTCAGCCAGATCCCTCCGGCCTGCGGCCACAGACATCTCGGCCTATGAGTCTCCCTTGCTCTCTCTCCCCTGGTGGGAGGAGCAAGTGATTGCTACCCCTATGCCTGGGGTGGTGACAAATTCCCTGCTGTCACAGGTGGCTGCTCCATTGCCCTAGGACAATACATTGTTTTCGATGAGGCCTTGGGCATCTGCGCTCCCCTTGTGAGACCCAAGTGTTTGGATTGGGTCACCCAGGCAGAAGATGAGCTGCTGTTTTCATCTGATACCAGATTTTGACCTAGGTCGAAGGCTCATCATTCATGCCATTTGTGCTCTGACAGGTGCAGAGCTGGCGACTGTGAGCCCTACAGAAGCTTCAGCCCTTGCTCCCATGGACGCAGCACTTGGGTCTGCTAAGGGCTTTGACCATGTCAAAGCTCTTATTCAGAGCCTGGTTGGTGACCAAGCTGTGGTTCAGCAAGCGGAGGAGAGGTCGGGTGCCATTGCACTGTTTGCTGAGACTTATCTCTGGAGGATATGCTTCAACGTATGCCCATACATTTTTCCCCTTTGAAGCTGAGTTCTATGACCAGCTCACAGCCAAGACTCATGGCACACAGGTTTCCATCGAGCCACCAACGTCTGGCTACCCGAAGTAGGGGTTACTCCTCCCTAAGCCAGATGTCCTGGGGAGGTGGTACTCTGTGCCAGAGCGGATCTTCCCATTGGGTTCACTGGACTGAGAAGACTTTGATGCTTGGCAGCTGAGAACCATTTCAGTGTCCACAGAGGCCTTCGAGGGATTACAACAAGATGGCCAAGGCTCCCTCCTTGTGGCGTGTTGTTGGGCACTTTGGGGGTCTCTCCTTGAGGACGTCA
Organism: Hermodice carunculata; assembly: GCA_964020975.1. Classification (NCBI taxonomy): domain Eukaryota; kingdom Metazoa; phylum Annelida; class Polychaeta; order Eunicida; family Amphinomidae; genus Hermodice; species Hermodice carunculata. The sequence continues at coordinate 54,869,666 of OZ026617.1, forward strand.
AGGGCCCCGTTTAGATCATGGAGGCCTTGTGAGACTGGTTAGACCAGGCGACACTCCTCGACTTCATATTCATTAACTGTTCATCACCAGGTACAGACCACTTGATAGCTGGAGCCGAACTTTCATTAGTTACGGAGGGACGTCTATCTTAAGGATCAAAAACTGCCTGACCTAATCTTTCGGAGAGCCTGCATGGGAGCCCGTCTTCTCTGGAACTATGTTTGGAAGAAAGATGGCGATAGTGTTCCGTTGGGCACAGGACCTTCTGGGACGCTCAGCAGACCAGGCACATTCCAAGGCATTGACCAACTCTGCTCGGTCCTTATCATCCTTGGCCGCCTTAGCCCCAAAGCCCCGTACTTCCCAGACCTCATCTTCCCATCCTTCATCTCATGCTCCCTCAGGGGCACGACGACCATGGAACAGTAGACAGCGATCCGGGAAGGGTAAGCCTTCCAGTAGAGGGAAGAAGTCAGGAAAGCCTTGGTGTTCCTGACTCTCAGATCCAGGAAGACATCTCAGGATTGTCAACCACCATCTTGTTAGACTCCGCAGAGTGCCCAGTCAGTGGCTGCCCCACCACATATCGCATGCAATGGGAGTCTATCACAGACAATTTGTTCATCCTAAATATCCTGAGAGAGAGCTACACACTGCCTTTCAGGGAAAACAGCACTCCATTAAGCTGAGAATCACGGTGGTTTGCTCTTTCCACTTCAGAACCCAAAGCATCATCATCCCTGGAGGCGATTCAGATGCTTTGGGGCGGGAACAAGTGCACCATAGAGCCGGTAAAAGACCAAGGTGTCCCAGCTTCTACAAGCTAGTAATAGACCTTTTTGATGTTGAACACCTATCAGGAAGTCCCATCCTTTTAGATGGAGACACCCCAGTTGGTGGCAGCAGCCTTATGGCCCCTGGAGTGGATAATGTCCCTGGATCTCATGGACATGTTCTTCCATGTGCCAATCATACAGACCTTACACAAGTATCTGCAGTTCACATTTGTGGGTCAAATATACCAGTTCAGGGGGATTCTGTTTGGTTTCAACACGGCACCATTGGTGTTTACCATGCTCATGCAGACAGTTGCTGCTTACCTTCACTGGTCAGCTGTTTGCATTCATGTGTACCTGGATGATTGGCCTATCCGAGCGCTTCAGCGCCTAGATTTGCAGCATCAAATACAGACCATTCTGGAACTCGGTCAACCATTGGGCCCGATAGTGAACCTACCCAAGTGTCGTCTTCAGCCAGAGCAGAATTTTGTCTGCCTGGATATCCAGTTTGATTTGGTAGCCTACATCTGTCGTCCTTCTGAGGACAGATGAAACAGACAGTAGTCTCTGCTCAGGCCCTTTCTGACTGGCAAGGTCTGCTCGGCACAACAATGGCTCGCCCTGCTGGGCTTCTTGTCCTCTATGGACTCCCAGGTCCCATTAAGCCTGCTCCCCCATCATCCTTTGCAGCTCATGCTGTGGGGCAGATGGGTGAGAGACCAAGGCTATCACCCCAGGTGTGAATCTTCATCGAGGATCAGCTGCACCTTCGGTAGTGGACCATCAGGGAATGTCATGACAGGACAGATGCTTGAGCCTATTTCAGGCCCTGCTCACCATTTACACAGACTCTTCTCGCTCCAGGTGTGGAGCCCACATGGAGAGTTGGACGGTATCAGGCCCTTGGTGGGCATCATTTGCAGCTCACCACATATAGTGGGTGGAACTGGAGGCAATACGCTTGGTGCTCCTCCACTTCCGAGACCTGATGGAGCACAAACATGTCCTCATAATGTGTGACAACAGGACCGTGGTGGCCTACCTCAACATGCAAGGTGGGACGCAGTCCCAAAAGCTGATGGAGTTGGCCAGACACATGATCAGATGGTGTTACAACCACAGAGTCTGCATGCACGTGAAGGACGTCTGAAATGCAAAATTCCTGACCGATCAACTCCCGAGGAGAGGTCAACCAGTAGAGATGGAGTGGTCACTCCACTCCAAGCTCATTCTGGCCATGAGGGGCATGTTGGGGGGACTCCACACAAAGATCTGTTTGTGACTCATGAGAATGCAAAACTGTCAGTTTATGTCTCGTCTGTCCCAGACCCCCAAGCCCTAGTAGTGGATTCCCTAGCTATGGACTGGAGCAACCTGTGGGCATATGCCTTTCTGCTTTGCCAGATCCTTCTGAGGGTACATGACAAGGTTTGGTCCCACGATTGCAATCTGATCCTGGTCGGGCCTTGGCGGCCGTGGAGTGATTGCTCTTTAGACATGCTGGAACTGAGTGTCGAGCCTCTGCTACGATTACCGGCATAGCGGAAACTTCTGGTTCTGCCGCAGACGAGTGTGTGCCATCAAAACCCTCAAAAGCTCAACCTCCATATCACATCATATCATGACAGAGGCTTCTTGGAGTTGGTCTGAGATAGAATTACCAGAGGGGGGCTTTGATCTTCTTCCCTAGTTTTTTACATGGCTCAATGATAGGTGTTTTCTGACTGGTGTTCTAGTAGGCGAATTCACCCTGGGGCTCCACATATCGCGGACATTGCCGACTTCCTGTTATCTCAGTGGGAAGTCTTTGACAAGAGCTCAAGAACAGTACAGCGGTTTCGATCAGCCATCTCCTAAACCCTTGCCAACGTCTTAGATGTGCGCATTGGTAGTGATCCTTATCTGTTTGTGCTTATTGTGTCCTTCTACACTGACAGGCCAGTGAAGCAACAGGTCCTGCCCAGGCGGGGCATACTGCTGGTTTTAGTCATGCTGAAGAAGTGGCCCTTTGAGTGCCTTGAGGACTCCAGGTGGGTTTCCCTGAAGTACTGGATGTTGAAAACTTCTTTTCTATTAAAACTTGCTTCGGGGGCTAGGAGAACCAAGATGCACCCTCTAGCTCATGACAGACTCCACTCCCAGGTGATCATAAGGCCTCACTTGGGCTTCTCTGCAAAGAACCAAGTGGCTCGAGATCCGGTTATGGGCTTTAAGGGTTTTTCCCTCCATGCTATGGATCCTGCTCTTCCTCTCAAGGGGATAGCCCTGTGCCCAGTGAGAGCTCTTCACTGGTACCTTTCTTTCATGGATGGACTCAGAGGAAGGTCTGCCCTCCCTTGACAGTTGAATAACCCGTGAAAGGAGCAAGTTTGGAGAAACACGGTTTCATTGTGGATTAAGCAGACAATCCTTAAGCCCTATGAGACCTTGCTAGAAAGGCTGGAGGCCTTACAGCTTGTCTCTGCCAAAGCTCACGAGGTGGGAGCCTTCAATGCCTCCTGGCGCACCCTGTGGAATGTTACGGTTGTCACCATTCTGCAGGCCTACTGATGGTGATTGTCCACGACTTTCACTGAGCAATGCTTGCATGATATGATAGTGCTCAAAGATGTACGCTTTTGCGGGCATAACTGGCTCCTTTGCTTAGGGCCCGATACTTGTTTGTTAGACCTTCTAGATCTCATCAGAGCTGCCACTGTGTTACAGCTTATGACACTCTCATGATTGAATCTGATGCAGGTCTATAGGTCGGCGCAATCTCAAACAGTATCAGGCAGTTTGTGAAAATGGCCCAGTCTGTTGCCCATTTGACATGAGAATCAGTGCCCACAGAACCATATACCACCCCCCACCAGTGCCCTCCGGTTTCGTGACTAGTGCCTGTTAAATCTCCAGGCAATGGAGCTGAAACCAATAACATCTACCCATGGGGCGGACAGTTGTCATGTTGGCGGGTGAGCACCATGGGGTTCAGTGCTGACCCATGCGGGTGGGTAAGGCATGGTTTCTGGTTTAGGCCAGATTCTGCTGTTGGCAGCCTCATCTCCACGTAGCTCTGAGGTTTTCCCTACAGACGTTGCCTCCTCACACGGACCAATGGTTTCCCCCGAGCTGCCGGTCCCACTGGTCTATAGAGGTCAGTGTACCAATGATAATTACTCCACCGCCAGTACATTTGGATATCGGCAATGGTGGATGAGAGGTAACGTTACGTAACTAATATGATATTTGGAGTAATATCAGTATTAGTAAGTAACTTACCTCTCAACAAGCCCACCCGACCAACTCTGCTTCCTCTTACAGCTAATGTCAACTGACCAATCTCCAAAAGAGGAAGGATGATACGGGGCGCATATGCAAATGAAGTCACCATCAGTTCCACATAGACCAAGAAATGGCGCCACGGGACCATCAGGTTTCAGGATAGAGTGAGTAGGCAACTCAATTCGATTTCTTGGGCGTCATGCCCAGACATAGAGGTCTTGGCAATGGTGGTCAAGGGGTAAGTGTATTTACTAATACTGATATTACTCCAAATATCCCGTATTAATTTCCCGTCACTACTGCATACATGTTTGCCTAGTCTCATTGGACGCGATATGGCGAGATACCGGTCGGTAACTGTGTAGACAAGCGGGATATTACTCATATTTTGAAAATTAAGAATACTTATTAAAGAAAGATGGAATTTTTTTCTGACATATGGCTCGGGATGGTACTAGATGAATACCAGTTTGGCATTTATGAACTTAAATTTCTCAAAAACGCTAATTTTGTGAGAAAAGAGCATATGGCCCTGTCTATGACTGTGATGTGACCCGCACGTCCCCCTTATCGCCAGGCTTCAAACCTGTGCTTTGTGGCGGGGAATGAATATGAATGTGGCGTATTCTCTTTGCCATTGATGGCCAAGCTGCACCCTGTTATTGCAAAATCAACTCTTTCAATTTTACACTATTGGTGACCCAACAAAAATAGACAAAGGTCATTGAAATTAGCATTGGACATGATCTATATATCCTATAAATTTGGCAGGTCTCATTCAATTAGTTTTTGAGATATGAAATTTCATATCTTTCAACTTTCATCTTTGACTTAGATTTCCGTCAAATTATAAGTGGTGCCACTAGTACCACATGCAACTGAGATCTGGACTTCCTCCATAATCCTATTAAATTTTGTGAAGATCTATCAAAGATCTATTAAAGACGCATGAGTGGTCACAACATTTTCACATTTTTACCCATATATGACATAATGCTCTTGGTGGTGCCACCAATATTGAACTCTACCTAGATTTCCATAAACTTGATAAGTCCTAGATTTCCATAATCTTGATAAGTCCTGAAAGTTTTCAATGGGGCTATCTTCAAGACTGTAGACTGAATCACGCTCACAAGCAAACGTTTACGGTCGCATGGACAGACATGAGTGATCGCATGAGCTCTGTATTTAGCACACTTGTCCGATAGGGAGCACATGGCATATGCACATGAACCTACGTGTTGACGTAACACCATTGATTGGCCTATGTACTTGTCACGAAAATAATGGAAAAAAAAGGGAAGAAAAGAAAGTGACACATACTAGCACCTTATAAGTTCACTTGTACTTACACTGATAATTCCACATGGTAAATGAGAGGACTTTCAGTACTCTTGCACGGAAAATAAAATGCCCCAGTACGCAATCTTTCAAAGTTAGTACCCATTGTGTTTTAATCCTGTATATATGACAAATGCTAGTACCCTGTAAGTGTATTTCCAGTTTGTCAGACTTTTGCTACTTTCAAAATACTCTAGTAGCCACTTAATACACGGGTAAGTCCACATGGGGAACTGGCGAACTGACCATTCAGGCCGTGTATGATATAACTATGCATATACATTGACAAAGGGAGAAAATTAACCACGCCCAATGCATACTATTTTTTAAATCCGTGTCGTGACTGTTACCAAATATCTGCTTGGCAGCTCATGAAAATGTGGATTATCATTCCCCAAGTAAATGCGAACTAAATTAAGTAAAACTATTACATGAAATCGATGATACTATATTTTTCTTTGTTCTCTTACAAAACCCTTCCTCTCTTAGTTATCGCATTCCTTGTTACGTAAGGTATCTGCAACTTCCAGAATTTGCATTGATGGTTTCAAATGAGTGAAATTGCGGTTTCATAATCATTGGAAAGATGTAGTAACAAGGTTTTCTTCATGCAAAACAGTTTTGTAGAATCATTTTCATTCATGAAAATCGTGAAAAGAGAAGAAATGTACATCACATTCCATTGAGCTTGTCTGGTTTGTGTCCCTATAATGGTCAAAAGCCGCAGTTTTGATTGGTAATCACCATTTCAGTTTCACAGAATAATTTGAATTGTTCCCATTCTCATCAAAGGGTGCCCCGTGCTCCCTTAGAGGTTAGTATATGGACCAGTCAGTTTTAAGAGGGCAAAGACGATTGCGATAACTAAAAGGTCGTGGCTCCAATGGTTGGAGTCCAGATGGCAAATAAAATAAAAACGCAATGTTTTGATACGTAAGTATCTAAGGATATCATCATGATATTTCTTTAAAGTTTGGGCTAGCGTAACTCAAACTGGGCCCAATAGATTCGCACAAAGTAAACGGCAATTGAAAGATATGAAGGTAACTTAGGGACAAATTTTTTGTTAGATAAATAACGCATTTTGTATGTTGATTTTGGTGGCCCAAAGTGAAGGAAAGTTACTCGAACAATGATTAATGCTGAAATAATTTGCAAAACGAAAACAATTTGAGTTGATGCTTAACGCAAAAATTTAACCACTATTGACTGCTCTGTAGTTTCTATGATTAATACATTTGCTGAAACTCTTGCACAAAATTCAAACGAGACTCCTTCAATTATGGATGGCTCACCCTCCCGGACCTAAACGTACAAGTTTGATTTTATTGTGTTCAACAAGAGGCCCACGGATCTTATGCTCTGCTGACACATAATATGATGACAATTACCAAAATTCCATTTACTAAAATGCATTCCCTCCATGACCCTGAGAAATTGGTCAAGGTCATCCACATGATGCAACATAAACTTCCACATGAACAGATATTTGTGGTACATTTGGTACTATTCCCCCCTTGTTCATGATCAACATATTGAATTCAGTGTCCTTTTGTTAAGTGCTTAATTGTTGCAATTTTTGTGGTTCCATCTCAATTTACCATTTGTTTGTGACCACTAAACTGGTAGGTCTCGAATTTTATGTCATATGCTACACAGTAAAATCGTTTCCTGATATTCATTCACTTCATGACATTAAGAATGTAGATCAAGGTCACCCATATTATGCGGTATCCAACTTCTATACATGATCAGGGCCGTACCCAGAATTTTATTGGGGGGGGGGGGGTGCATATGAGGTAAAAGCGGGATCTGCGAGAGAGTGTCACGACCGAACGGGGGAGGGTCTGGGAAGGGGGCATGCCCCCTCCCTGGGTACAGTGCTTTTGACAAAAAGGGGTGTGTTTTTGCGGTCGCTGGTACATTCTGAGACAAAAATTTCACATTTGTTCATAAACAGCATTTATAAACAGGTGTTGATTCACTTTTTCTAGAGATAAAATGCTATGTTATGTTGTATCATTATATTTCAGGCATCTATATCAGTAATGAATGGTTCCAGGTTGGGTCATTCGGCAAAACATGATGTTCTATGTTTCGATTAGCGCTATAGTTCCATCCAAGCAGAAACTAAGGTACTTTAGAACATGCTCTTGTGGTCAGTCGGAAATTCTATCTTCTCTTTGATGCCTCTATGTGATTTCACCAAGTAGTTTTGGTTATGAAAAATCGGTACTATTTTGATTTATGTATTGTAACATCCTCTAATTATTTGTAGTTTTCTTATTGGTTTGGAACATGTAGAATAAACATTTTTCAGTATGTAAAAGTTGTCAATTATTAACTTTGTAATGAAAGTCCTCCCTCAACATACACTTTGTAATTTGATTGGGTAAAAGATGTGGAGGCAGGACTTTCTGATTTTTGTTGTGTAGAAGAGCAGTGTGCTCCAGGAAACCCTACCTATAGACTTCAACTAGGCGAACTGGTGTATGGAACCATGTGGAATAGAAGGATAAGTATACTTGAAGGCAGAAAACTTGATTCATCATCATGTGATTAACCCAATCTCATCACAACATCCCCCCCCCCAAAAAAAAAACAAAAACAAAAAGAAAGATACTTTATTGACATGAATCTTTTTACTGTACAAAAACAAAGACATGATAAAACAGAGAGAGAGAGAGAGAGAGAGAGAGAGAGAGAGAGAGAGAGAGAGAGAGAGAGAGAGAGAGAGAGAGAGAGAGAGAGAGAGAGAGAGAGAGAGAGAGAGAGAGAGAGAGAGAGAGAGAGAGAGAGAGAGAGAGAGAGAGAGAGACCAACGCAGTATACCAATTTACAATCAGACTAGGCATACTCATGTACAGATGATATATTATCTTGTACTTGAGTATAGTATCAATACAAGGAATGGGTAGCTGGATATCAGACCAGATTTCAAACATCAGGTTCACAGGTTCAAAATAGAGGCCAGGAGGCCTTTGCGTCAACGCAACAGGAGGCAAATTGATAAAAATATATATATATATATAAAAAAAAAAAAAAAACGTCTCAAACAAAACAAACTCGGTTTTGCTTTATTTCAGATGTGAGCAAGGTTTAGACCATAAATAATTTAGCGTCTAATACATCATGATCAGATGTGCATATAAACAGTCAGAAGACAGCACGATAAAAACTTGTGACTCAAATCATCCCCAATATATGGCCCATTGCTGTTGTCGTTTGCAAACCTAGGTATACCCCCATGGTTTATTGATATAAGAACCAGCCAACAGGGACTTCTTTCATCTTTTGTACATCAGATAGGGAGTATATAGAGTTACATATGGTGCATAATGACTGAGGATAGATAATGCGTTCACTGTGGTTGGTCAAGGATATATAAATGTGACTGTAGCCAGCATAATTAAGTACTAATTGTAAGTCCCAAATGTGGACCTTACCAGCTGTGGGAGGGGGGAGGGTGCGTGCGCATCCCTCGCACCCCCCCCCCCCCGTACGGTCCTGATGATACACCTTTGTGCTTCATTTGGTATTGTTGGCCTTCTTATTTCTCAACATGTCAAATTTGGTGTACGTTACTACGTCCTTATTGACCTTGAAAAGTTGGTCAAGATCACCCAAAATTTTACAAAATTTGATCATTGCCCCAAAGCATTTTTGGTGTAAATTTAGAAGTTTCATCTGAATTTATAGTCACAAAAATGAATTCAAATCAGTCTTAAAACCTATGATGTAGTTCCACATGATCCAACCAGTGGGGTCACCATGACTCCGTACTTCACAGACTTTGGTCTGAAAAATATTCCTGCCCTGGCACACTGATACATGTACAAAACCTCAGGCATTATGAGCATAAAAGCATTAATTCCCGATATGCATTCTCCTTGACCTTGAGAAAATAGGTCAAGGTTACCCATATTATGCAATATCAAACTTCTATATATGATATACACTCCTGGTACATTTGGTATTGCCAGCCTTCTTATTTCTCAAGTTCTTTAGAAGTTGACTGGTAATTCCTAATCATAATAACGAATTTAATGTACTTTTTCACCTGTAATTCTAGTTCTTCCAATTACTACCAGTGGCGCCATACATCATAGGCTTTTGTCGGTATATATTTTCTATAATGATATATTTTGATACATGTATACCAGTTCAGATTAAGTGACATTAACATTAGTCATTTCCTGAAATAAAAAGATCCTTTGTGAGCTTGAGAAAGCAGGACAAAGTCACAATGTGAAGTTTTATGTTGCATATTATGCAAGAGAAAACTTCTACACATGATACATATTTGTGGTACGTTTGGCATCATATGCTTTATTCTTTCTCAACATAATGAATTTAATGTGTTTTCAACACCTTTTGGTCCCCATCTTCTTTATCACTGTAGGTGGCGCCACTAAATGTCCGGGCGTTTTATTCTTTTTCGACATTACCATCAAGTTTCGAGATGATTCATGACATAATTTCTGCAAAAAAGCATTCTCAATTTTTTCCTATTATGGCCAAAATATAATAAAATACTCATGTAGAGCCACCAATTTGTTACTCTGCAGGTGCTGAAAGTTGTATTGGGCTAACATGAATACTGTTGACGGTATCGCATTCAGAAGCAAAGGTTAGGGATAGATGGACAGACACGAGTAATCGCATAAGCTCTACGACCTGTGGCCAGCAGAGCTAAATGCATATCTGAACGAACGTTGCGATACATAATTGAATGGTAAAAGTCTGAAAACAAAAACTGAAACCAGAAAAGATTTGCTACAAAGCAAATCTGTCGGCGTGCCTTCAAAAGTTGTTGAAAAATATATACTAAAACTTTTGTCCTTTGGTACTTCACATTCCAATAAGCTTACGCCTGGATGATCTCTGACAAAGAAACAAAGGAAACTTAGAAAAACAATATGTCTGTGATGGCACACAGACATAATTTACAGCTAACAAAAAAAAAAAAAAAAACAAAAAAAAAACAAAACAAAACAACAAAAACCAAAAACCAAAAAACCACACACCACACACACACACGCACACACGCACACACACACACACACACACACACACACACACACACACACACACACACACACACACACAAACAAAATCGACACATAAATCAAACCACGGCCAATGTAAATAATAATACGTACCACAATACAAAAACACCTTTGTGAAGCATTGTGCAGAATACTTACTATTCACATGTTTTTCCTTCATGCGCAAGCTATGCACACACAGTTTATTCATTTGAAATTACAGTTTACACGCATCATTTTAATCGCTTAAACTTGGCTCTGATTTCAAGTTGACGACTAATGGTTCATTCCAGACAACTATTTATCTTTATATTTAAGTTTATGCCTGCTAATTTCTGTTCACCAGGGGTATACCAGACGACCAATTAGGGAAAAGAGTCCTAATCCTAGCTAAAGACCACATTAAATCTTGTATCTTACACAAAAGGGAACTACAAAAGAAGATTTGCTTCTAAGCAAGTCTGCCTGTGTGCCTTCAAAAGTTGTACTCCGTAGTTCGACCCTCCCACCCCCACCTTCCAATCAAAGATCAAATGTAATGCAACCCAGAACCCAGACTTCCTTCTTTCTTTCTTTCTTTCTTTCTTTCTTTCTTTCTTTCTTTCTTTCTTTCTTTCTTTCTTTCTTTCTTTCTTTCTTCTTTCTTTCTTTCTTTCTTTCTTTCTTTCTTTCTTTCTCTCTCTCTCTCTCTCTCTCTCTCTCTCTCTCTCTCTCTCTCTCTCTCTCTCTCTCTCTCTCTCTCTCTCTCTCTCTCTCTCTTTCTTTCTTTCTTTCTTTCCAGGCAGATTTGTCCGACATTTCATTGGAAAGTATTATACGTAGAGACTTTAAACTTGGCAAAATTATACCTCCACACATGAAGTCTTGAGTTTTTGTGAAGAAGTTCAGCAGTTTTGAAAATTATGCAAATAGGGCTATTTGAAAATTTAAATCTTGAATATCTCCAAAACTATAATAGATACAGGTAACCGATCCAACTTCAATTAATATGTTTGTAACACTGCACATTTTTGTGAGTTCAAAGGTCAAGGTCATTCAGCCCTTTTAAAGTTTCATCCTGCCATAACTTGGTCAATTTTCATCTGATATGATTCATGTTGGGCTTTAATTGTAGGTTTTGTAACACCGTTCATATTTTGTAATACACATGCGACCTCTGAAGGTCAGAGGTCAAGGTCATTAGGACTTTGAAATTTTCATCCAGACATAAGCTTAATGGAATGTGAAGTACCAAAGGACAAAAGTTGTCGCATTTAATATCTACAACTTTTGAAGGCACACGGATTTGCTTTGCAGCAAATCTCTTTTAGCTATTGTTTGCATATAATGGTGAATATGCATCTTTCGTAAAGCGGGCAAATGGGACGAAAAACAGATTATACGAATAGTACTAAAATACTAGTTTCAAAGGGAGAAGCAAAATATATTGATTCCCCCAGCTTTGTCATAAAAAATGAGACGCACTTATTTTCAAAATATTGTATTTATAAGTAGTAAAGATAGATACATTGTATAAAACAGCACCATTTGTCATAATACAAAGATGCAAGTGTTGCATCTTACGGCTTGGATCACCTGTATAACACTCTTGTAACTACCGGTATTACAGTAAGTTCTTGGAAGCACTGGGGTATGTTCTAACATGTTTACCTCAGCAAAACATACGACACTATTCATTGCTGTACATGGTGCGCGACATCTGTCGTAAGGTGGTCAAATGTGTTTGCCGTGACAAGAAATTTGGAATCTCATACCCTCAACATTACACATCTGCGAGTTCATATTCCGACAGCCTGGAGCGCAAAGTAAGTTCGACAACAAGTATTTTTGGAGTCCCGAACTGATAACATTTCACATTCTAGAGGTCATACTCCACCAGTCTAGAGTTCAAAATTCAGCAACCTAGATTTAAAAGTCCAGTTTATCTGTCAGTCTGCCCATCTGTACGGGCATGCTATTTTGCAGGACATTTTTTCTTCACACAACGAGGAAACTGAAGCAATTTATGTTGAAAAAATTAGTATTTTGAGTTACTCCCCTGACTTGGAAAAAAAGGTTAGAACTGACGAGTAGGGGTGGTCCGACATTCATACCCGTATCCATTACAAGACGCTGATCGTATCGGACATTTTCTACCATGTCGGATATAGCCCGGAAAGTCATCCGATAACCCATGTGTTTTTCATGTCTACCCTTGTGAAACAATCGCCTGTTATTCTCAAAACAGTCTAGTTCCAAAATTTGAGAAATCATGAGGAGCACGAGTCCTGGAAAATTCTGACAGCAAAACGTTTCCATTGACATGCAATTGGGCTCCTGATTTTAAGATTATCCTTTACCCCCTGGAAGTCTTATGACTTTGATATCGGCATGGTATCACAGCAGGGTAGAAGTCTGGTTGATTGAAGTGGGCATAACAAACAACCCTTGATTTTGGGCAATAGTGAAGTCTGCTGGGGACAAAGAAAACCACGTGATAGTTAAGCATATTTCATGAGATTATGCCGATAAAACTAATGTCGGGCACAGTGGTGTTGATCAATGGTACAAAGACAGAAAAACTGATATCAACCGGAAAAATAGTTACCGTATTCATGCCAATAAGAGCACATATTCTAATAAGGGCACATCCCATTATGTATCAAAAAAGAAACCTTGGGTTTCATAGATATAGGTCAATTTTCAGTCTCAATTCTAGTGCATTACCTGTTTTTAGGCATATTTTCCAATTAAATTTTCCTAAGGGCACTGTGCGCTCATTGGAATGAGTACAGTTTGTATTTATGCTTTGGTGTATCAAATCATAATTGTGTATCATTCTCTTTACCAATATTGGTTGACAAAGTATTGCATTGCATATCGGATGGATTTTCATTTTGGACCGTCCCCACTGGCAATGTTTTTTGTCAAGTCGTCAGTGCCTCTTCGTTTTCGAATTAACATTTGAAAATGTTGCAAAGATCCCCAACAAAAAGTCTTTGCAACGTTAGTGTTGCCAAGGACTATCTCGTGAGTTGGAACAAAATTTTCCTACAGCAAGGGCAGCAGTAAGATATGTATTCATGCTGACTTCAGCGGTGGTCAGTGACTGACTCTCCATTCCAAATGACACTATTGAAGCAATGTTACTCATCATGACGGTTGTCTTTGATGTGCGAGCTATTGATATTTAAATGCCAAGTAGGTAGGCAACGGGGAAAAATGTATCTCTGGATGCCAGCAAGGTTTATAACACAAAAGCTCTGTACTTCCACGCGATTTGGTTTGTCTCGTTCCCTAATCCCGTCAACGATCTTTTTTCCCTACTGCTTATTTTAATGCAGCTTGAGAGCAAGGGCTTGATTTTTTTCATTACAATTCCGCATGGGCGTCTACCAAGGTGTATGCCAGTAGTATCAGCAAGTCACTCATAAACTGTTTCCACACTATTAAGCATTCCAATTTATCCAGCAATGTCTGTTAAGCAATATGTTTTACAGTCTTTTTAAATACAAAATGTATTTACAAGAAATATTTATTTGCCTTAAATTACAATCATCTGCCCCATAAATACACAGGGGGCAAATATTGTTGGAAGAAAATGTTTTGGCGTAGATAAGTTCCATAAGCATATTTGGCACATCTCGGTTGGTTTCAACTATCCAATTTGGGCATGGAAGGCATGGGTAGTTTTCATAGATAAAACGGACATGAGTCATGATGATGAGCCTGAAGAGATGACGTTGTTAGAATCGCCTAACATTTTCAGTGACGTTGCGGATGAACATGAATAAAAATGATGAGAGATGTCAGCATCCCGTACCATTGCCCAGTGACGTGGTGGATGACGACACAGATGATGAACCTGATACATTGCTTTTACTTTGCATCCGGACATAATCGCGTACAGTCTGAAAAGCGAAATGAGAGTAATGATGATGATGTACAGTGCACAGATATTTCAGGATCATGCAAGTGCTGGCATTATTTTGTATCCCAGTATAGTAGGCCTACATAATGATGCTAGATACAAAACAGTGGCTCAACATTATGTAAATGGTTGAGCCAATTTCACAGAGGAGAAGCAACCAGTGGACAATAATCCTGGAAGTCTTGTTCACGATCATAATGGTTTAAATGTATCAGATCACTAAGCTTTTGATCCTTCCTTCCGGAGGGTATTATACCTTAAAATTGCTATTTGATACTATAACGTCTGAGTATCAGTAATAATGAGTAGAATCAACATCTATTTTTTTTGCCAGTCTTTGAAGCGCCACCCCAAGAAAGTGCAATTCTCCTTGCTAGATTTAAGAAATTCAGTGCACAATCTTTATAACGGTGTGTGATTTGACGTATGGGATTTTCACCTCTGGAGGTTTTACTTTATACCTGGTAGTTCGGATATTTTTCAGAAACAATACGTATGTAAAATGCTTTGAAATGCAAGGAAATCGTTTTACAGAATGCTGAATCACTGTAGGGTACCACTGGTCGAGAATCACCTGGCGTACCCTGGACAATATAATATGCAGCTGATGTCACATAATTCCGGTCTCCGCTGATTCATGTGTTCCATGTTTTTATCCCACAATGGGGCCCTTGGGAGGGTAATAAAGGAATGTGTTACGGCCATCGCGTCTGCTGTTCCGTATCACATAGGACAGCATAACGCTTCTAGAGAAATAGACCGATTCACCGCGCATGACAGTGTTGCTTGCCTACGTTTTTCTACGTATTACTAGCCTCTTTTCTTATGCTTAAAAAAAAGTTTGGTGTCTACTTAAACAAAATGTTCTATAGAATCATTATGGGATAAATACAAAACCATCATCCATGTGTGTTTCTGGTTGGGACTATG
Source organism: Hermodice carunculata (assembly GCA_964020975.1). NCBI lineage: Eukaryota > Metazoa > Annelida > Polychaeta > Eunicida > Amphinomidae > Hermodice > Hermodice carunculata. Next base: position 54,884,938 of record OZ026617.1, read on the forward strand.
ATTCTGCACAAGGAAACCACTCGCCACTTCGCGGTTCATGGATTCTTGCCCGGCATAATTTCGTCCCAACCAGAAACACCGCTCATGACAGTTTTGTTTTGTTTTGTTTTTTGTTTTTGTTTTTTTGATAAATTCCATTCTATAACATACGCACCTTATAAATAAAGACATACTGTTCCTTGGTCTGGACAGCCCCGGCCCTATCCTGTCTGATGCTTAATACTGTATAGAGGACGTCCACTGTGCTTGTGTCATCAAATGACCGCAGACATATGTCTGTGGCAATGACTGTACCGGTGCGACCAGTTCCAGGACTGTATGGTAGAGAAAAGACGGCCTGATATTGACGAGTGTAGACAAGAAACAGATTTAAAACCTATGAGATCGGTGTGTATGTGGAATTAGGAAAGCTGATTGGTCCACGTCACAGCCTAGTATCTGTCCATTAAACTAATGATATGATCTTTATTTTTCTATGTCGTCAAGACGAGTTTACAATAACACAGTTTATTATTTTGTACGGAGAAAAGTTATTACACGGGAAAGTTATTTTCCAAGCTCAACGTTTTTGAAATATTTGAACAATGAAACTACTCTTGCACCCAAGATACCAAAATACCCATTGAGAGTGACAGAAAGCCATGCAAATATTGTTACTTGCCTTGTAAAGTTTAAGTTTATCTAGCATGTTGGAACAAGAGGACCATGATTGTCCTGTGCTCTGCTGACTGCCTTTTCGGAGGGAAAATTGTATACACCTGTAACATCATATTGCCCCTGCCCTTCAAAAAAAAGTGTTTAAAAAATGTGAAAAAATTGTACAGAAGGATCAATTTCTACATATTTTTCTCAACACTTGACCCTTGTAGCATTGTAGTGTAAAGTAAAGGTAAAGCGAAAGGTAAGGTAAGGTGAAGTGAAAATAAAAATTAAATAAAAATTAACATAATGAATGAATAAATAAATAAATAAATAGATAAATAAAAAAATAAACAAACAAATAAATAAATAAATAAATAAATAAATAAATAAATAAATAAATAAATAAATAAATAAAATATTGCCTCATTATCTCCTTTGGAAAGATAGTTGAGGTATACTTACCGTTTTGACAATATTGCAATGTGTATGTATAGTGGTAGCTTTTGCCAACAAATGGCCCAAAATTTGATGTCACTTTAGTCAGATTATATTATGGGAAAATTTCAGACAATTCTTTTCAGTCGTTTCTGGAGAAGAAACAGAACAAAATCCTTATAATGTAAAAATTCATTAGAAAAGGGAAAATCGCGGCGCCACCCGGTGCCCAACCTGTAAACTAAATGATCCCATGCTGACCGTGATTGCAGTACCAAAGCAACTGGTTCAGTGCTTCATGATGAGAAGAAATCTGATTATGTTCTTTAACATTAAATTAAAAAAAAAAAAACATAAAAAATACATAAATTGTTGCATCATCATTTCAGAAGACAACCTCGGGAACATTCATATGCAAAATCAAAACAATCCACGAAATGACTTTTCAGAAGAAGTGAAAAAATGTAAAATGTGTAAAAGATAGACGTACGTACGGACAGACAATGGACACAAACAAATTTCATGAGATCTGTTGACTGACAAGTCAGCAGAACTAAAAACGCAGTAATCACTAGCTTGTGATGTATTCTGATTCGGACTCCTCTGGGGTTGTATGTACGTACGTACGTGTGTGCGGGCGTTCATGTATGTATGTATGTATGTATGTGTGTATGTATGTATGTATGTATGTATGTATGTATGTATGTATGTATGTGTGCGTGTGTGCGTGCCTTATGTGTGTGTGTATGTATGTATGTATGTATGTATGTATGTATGTATGTATGTATGTATGTATGTATGTATGTATGTATGCAGGTAGGTAGATAGGCACGTATTCGTGTGTTTTGGTGACAATAAAACAAAAAAAAAAAAAAAGAAAAAAAAAAGCAGAATACCTGCAATGAACTACCGTGGGGCCATGGCTCTCATCCATGAAAGGTCTTGCTTCTAACAGAAACTTCACCAATGTTTCTGGATTGCCAGGGACGCCATGATCAGGCCATGACGTATACCAGAAGTGATGAACCTCTCGACACAGGTTTCTCTGTAAGGTTAAACACATTCAGAAAGTTGTTTTGGGTGGGTCGGGGTGGTCTTGCAAAGCTCCCATAGCTCATGAATGGACGCTAAACTATTCACACACTGCCGCCGCTAATACGCATCGTAAGATAATCAGTTCATAAATCCATAGTTACAGAAAGATTTTACGAACTAATTCCTCATAGTTACAATGGAAATATGATTTATGAAGTAAACAACCAACTTGATTTAACTGTCATATTATTTGTTTCCTGGCTCATTAAGTATCTAACATCCTTGATAAAAATTTTACAGCTGTTATGTGATGTTTCTTTTACCGCTTTATTTCTTTTGTCTGCACTGAAAAAGGCGTGTTTGGTTTTTGCATTAATTGAGGTGCAAAGGTCGGATATCAAACCTCCATATGCTTGAGCGATAAAGAAGACACAACCCAGTCATCCTTTACGTCTCTGTCGTTCAGCAACACTTCATAGTCACCATACATGCGTATGGTGTCACCTGTGTCCGTGTTAGGCCAATATTCTGGACATTTGGACTGCAACAGAGGTACAAGTACAGATATGTGTTAAGCATTTTATCAATTTGTTTAATGCAGGAAAAGAAGGAATCCCGATCAGGAATCATGGAGAAAAAATTATACTGTCACAGTTTACAGTGAAAAGTATATTTCACGGATCTTCAAAATTCAATGGTCTTGATTTCATAGGTCACAAATTATTGAAACAACAATTCAAAGTTCACCAGTAATTTAAATACTGAGTCATGTTTCACGAGCGATAGACTTTTTTGTTCACGAAAATCTTTTCTATGCTTTAAGGGTCACGATTTTTCTTTAAAAGGCCGAATCACAATTCACACAAAAGGCCTTGGTTCCCTCTTTAAAGGCGGACCACCTGTCTGTGTTTCGCACGCGTGTCATGGAACAAGTAGTGCGTGCCACCTGGTGAACAAATTCTGCCCTGGGGGTTACTAGAAGTGTCCCCATAAAATTTCAAAGCAATAGTGTATGTGCGTGAAATGCATGAGTGAACATGAAGAACAATAAAAAGTCCCGCAAACTTTCATAAAGTATTTATTCCACCATTGACTGGGCATTTCATAATCTGAGTATGTAAAGCACTAAGTGTGACTGAAAAACTTTCTTTTCAGCATTTTTCATACAAAGTGTATCCCTGGTTTCTGTGGTAAGTTTTTATGGAAAATGTACATATTCCTAGTGTATTTCTTTGCAAAATACCCACACCCTTGCAGGACATTAGGCCAGACCACTGGGGCGTGACTTGTGTATTCAGCTATTAACAGGTCAGTTAAGCCATTGTTCTTGTATACTCGCACATGGGTTATTGGCTGAGCAGTTTCAGATAGAAGACATTTCATTTTTTTTAAACATGAACGAAAAAAAAATTGTTAAAGATCTAAAAGTACTGGAATGTGACCATTTGATCAAACGTAATAGAGACCCATCGAGGATACATCTCCACCTCTTTTGAAGTGAATCTCGCTCACGGTTCTTCGAAGTCAAACAGTGTATTACGATTGGAATCTCCATAGATTTTTTTACTGATCAGTAGGACTGTATGCATTAACCGAAAAGAATCCGAAATGGGAAGAATCGTTGAAAATAAGGGACGCCAAGTATGACTTCTTAGTGAAAAAACTTTGACCATTTCACAAGCTACTTCCGCCAAGTTTCAGCACAATCTGCAAAATGGTTTTGGAGAAGTCGAAAACCACAAACATACCAAAATTAATCACATTTTTATTGCAGCGCCACCAAGTGACACAGTTTAAGGTCTGGGGTGCTCAGAAGTGTCCACATGCAATTTCAAAGCAAGTGGCTCTGCGGTTTCGAACATTTTGCCATTTCTGTTATAAACCATTAGAACCTAATATACTGGCGTATGACCATAGAGACTCACCCAAGGGCGATCTCCGCCAAGTTTGAAACAAACCTGGCTAACAGTTTTTGACAAGATTGCAATACGTGACATGTAGTGTACTGCTATATATATATATATATATATATATATATATATATATATATATATATATATATGGTCCCACAGTTGATATCACATAATTTTATTTAAACTGAATATAATCCCCTCACAAACTTTCATCAACTTCAGTAAGATTATTTTTTGATAAAATGCCATGCAATTATCTTCCACCGTTCTAAAGTAGAAAATGGTCTTAATACACCAAATATCATCGCAAAAATGGAAAAAAATTGCAGGGTCATTGGTGGCCAGAATGTGAACTATGTGACCTATAGTTCTTGAGAAGAATTTTTTTTAAAACAAAACTAAAGAAAACCATAAACACACATACACACACACACACACACACACACACACACACACACACAAGAACAAAAAACAAACAAACAAACAAAAACAAAAACAAAACAAAAAAACAAAAAACAAAACAAAACAAAACAAAACAAAAAAAACAAAAAAACAAAAAAAAAAAAAAAAAACAAAACAAAACAAAACAAAACAAAACATACAAAAAAAACAAAAAAAAAAAAAAGCAAAAAAAAAAAAAGCATCATAACCTCCTTGACACAGCTGGAAGAGGCCTACCAGGAGGGAATAACTGTGTGTAAAATCAAAGCATTCCTCACACTTTGTTCGGTAATATAGCAATATATGCACTGAATTGCTATATGCATGTACCTTTGCAGCACTTACTGCTGACACATGTTCCCAAAGCTCACTATCCCAAAAATTCGTCAAAAGTTTACATGTCGACATAATTTTCAGAACCTTTCATTGAATTGAGCAAGATTGAATTCTACTAAAATTTCATGCAATTCTGTTCAGTCGTTGTAGAGAAGTCGAAAATTGCCTTAACAATAAAACATTAAAAAAGAAATACAAACTGAAAAAGCAGATTTGCTGCAAAGCAAATCTCTCTGTGCGCCTTCAAAAGTTGTAAGTATTAAATGCTATAACTTTTGTCCTTTGGCACTTCACATTCCATTAAGCTTATGACTAGATGAGAATTTCAAAGTCCAAATGACCTTAACCTTTGACCTTTAGAGGTCACATGTACAGTACAAAAATGTGCAGTGTTGCAATATCTACAATGCAAACCTGACATGACTAAAATTAGATGAAAATTGAGCAAATTGTGGCTAGATGAAAATTCTAGAAGCCCAAATGACCTTGACTTTTGACCTTTAGAGGTCACATGTGAATTTTGAAACAATGTACAGTGTTATAATAATCCCTTTTAAAAACCAAATCAGATGAAAATTAGCCAAGTTATGGCCTAACGAAAATTTCAAATGCCAAATAACATTGACCTGTGACATTTAGAGGTCACAGGTAAATTGCAAAATTTTGCAGTGTTACAATATCTACAATTTGTGTCCAAAATGATCAAAATCCGAAAAAAATGACCATGTTGTGGCCAGAAGAAGAAGAAGAAGAAACTTTGAAATGACCAAATGACATTGACCTCAGAGCTTTAAAGGTCACACTTAAATTGTGCAGTGTTCCAATTCCTACGATTTAAGTCCAACATCATTAGAAGTGGATGAAAATTGACCAAGTAATGGCTAGATGAAAATTTCACAGGTCCAATGACCTTGAACTTTGACCGTTATAGATTACATGTAAATTACAAAAAATATGCAGTCTTGAAATACCTACAATTTGGGTCCATCATGGTTAAAATTGAATGAAAATTGGCAAAGTTATGCCTTGAAGAAAATTTCAAATTGCAAAATGACATTAACCTTAGGAGGTCACATGTAAATGACAAGAATGTGCGATGTTTCAAACATGAATTGAAGTTGGATTAGTCACTTGTAGCTATATTTGTTTTGGATACATTCAAGATTTGACTTTTCAAGTCGTCCTAATTTGCATAATTTTCGAAACCAGTGAACCTCCTTACAAAAACTCAAGACTTCATGTATGGAAGTATATTCATGCCAAGTTTGGAGTTTATAGGGAAATGTCGAAAAAATTTACCTGTAAAGAAAGAAAGAAAGAAAGAAAGAAAGAAGAAAAAAAAGAAATAATGAGTTCCTAGAAAAACAATATGTCTATGTTGGCACACAGACATAAAATCGTACAGCCAGCGGGTGGCCAAAATGTGAACTACGTGACCCCATGTGACTCTGTATGCAATATCAAAGCAACTGGCCAAGTGGTCCTTGAGAAGAAGAAATATTCATTATTTTCTCAAAAAAGTAAAATGAAATAATTCATTGACATTGAAAAAAAAATCCAATGGGGGGGGGGGGGGGGTTGGGGAGTATTTTCAAATATACAAAAAATCGTTTTGTGGGAACAACAAAATATTCAGAATTACTTTCAACATCTACAAGCATTATAGAAATGCCCAAAGTGTATTTCTAGGTGGTGAATGGAGGTGGATTTTTTTATTATTATTTAAATGTCAGAAAGAATTGATCTTTGGGAACATGATGACAATATTTAACTTTGTTCACTGCTCACTTAAACATGTGACAATTCAAAGATTTTTGTTGTGCGACGATGCTAATACACCCGAATATTTACTTCTGCATTGAGGAAAGGATTGCCTATGATTCATCTCCAAAATCTTTTGACGCCCTCGACTTATTTGATTCATGAACAAACAAGTGAAATAATCGATGCCAACAGCATACGCGAGGAAAAAAACCAAGAATCATAAAAAAATGTCATCACTACAATTGTCACAAGCCAAAATGACTTATTTTCGGTATCATTACGTGTACATGATGATACCAACCAAGGAGGCTGCACGGCTACTATAGCCTCCTTGTACCAACCAATCCTTTTCTGTTCCGTCCGTCTTGTTAAAAACAATCAGGTCACGCTTTCTCGAAATGTTGCACGTAACATGGGCGGGGGTGGGTACTTATATTGAGTCAATATGTAAAGGCTGCTTTTGTATTCTGACAAAAAAAATCATGAATAAAATCACGTATCAGTATACAGTACCTGGCACTGTTCTAACTAGTTTTGCGACCCACAAACCATATCCCCACCCGAGTTATGCACGATTTCCGTCGCTCTCTGGACATTTCCGGGTGGCCCACGATCCACGGTGCCTGCACCGAGGTAGATATTCTGGCGAAGCTAAAAATTACACATACTTGCCCGGCCATGTCAAACAGTTCACTTGATGTCTGTGTCTTCCATCAAGATCAACGATTTTTCCCTGTCTCTGTCATTGCTTCTAGAGTTGCAGGCGGGGTCAAAATATCTTGTTCTTTTTAACACTTTACAGCTTTTTTTTTTTACACTTTGTTTTTCACGGAAACAAAATAAATACAGGCCCAAAGCAATAGCTATTGCAGAGCGCGTCACGGACAAAAACTGTTTTATGTCACTTCCGAATATTACAGAAGCGGACCTTTTTTTCTCCAGCAATTTAGCGGTTCGGATACCATAAATACCTCAAAATGTGCCGCAGGGCACTGAAAGTATAATATGATAATTAGATAGATTTTTATCAGACCAAATGAAGGTTAACATTAAACCACGAAATATGTTTCTTGGGAACAAGGATGTATTATCATTAGGGATGAAATTGATATTCAGTTGGAACGACATATATGTTGGAAGAATACTTTTTTCTCCCGATGTATGTCGTGTCGTCTCAAGCATTTAATTCTAAGAAATTAATGTCTCCACTTTAACCTTTTGCTGGCAGTTGTCAAATAGCTGACAGCCTTATAAACCCGAGCAACAGAATTCAACCAGTGCATCTTAATTAGTAACGTGAACGTGCATTCCCGTTAGTTTATACTTAGTGTCCCGTACAGAGTGTCGTTTGTAACAAAATTAATTTATCTTCACAAAGCTGCTGAGAATTAGCAATAAAAGCATGATGTGCAGAGATGCTATGACAGTTAACAAGGACCCGTCACCAGTATCACACCATTTGTTACAAAAATAAAAGTTGCTTGTGGTTGCAATTACACAATGACGTGTCGGCCCTGGTCATCAAATTCCGTTTGTCGCCCAGTTGGCCATCACTTATTACAGATTTCGTTTATTCTATATGTAATATTGTAGATAAATGAATAAATATATAAACAAACATACAGAAAAAAACACAAGATAAATAACTTAGTGAATTGATTATTTACAAACAAAGACAAACAGACAGACATAGAGATAGATATGGCTGGATGAATGGCTGGATGATGGAAGGAAGGATAATTTAGTGACACATACGGGTACTTACTGAGTTATGCATTTAATTATTTCATGGATTTCCTTCGTGCCGACATTTTGATTGCTTGGCAAGGTGGCATGATGAATTTTCATCTTTAGCGGAAGGTTCAAAATATTAAGATACAAAAATGTTGTTCTTTCGGCCACATAAAAAGCCTTTATGCTTGCATAGCCACAATTTATGCGATAGACGTGTCAGGGTCGATTTTAGTGGGCCAAAGCACGTCACCAAATGCGTCAGTTTTGTTTATAGGACATGTCAGATACACTTTTCTGCACGGTTGCAGCACCTGCTTTCCATGTCATGTGATACTTTCAACTATTACTGAAGTTTGTTTTGTTTATCCCTCTAGTGTCTCAACTTGCAACAAGTGACTACAAGGGGAAGTTGCCTGAAGCGCCATCTACTGTACAGGTGGTTTTACCATTGGTAAACTTGATCAAGCATTGCCGATTTATTTTGTCTGATGTTGCTAATCCTTCCGTTTGAAAAGTAGATCTCATCACATTTAGTTGATCAATATGTGCATTTACTTGAGTCTAATTCAAGTAGCCATTCACATAAATTGCCAATGTGGCCTTTTCATTCCCATAATGCAATATATTGCGTGTCACATCAGTGTTGTTCATGTCATTTTCTTGAGAGGTAGTATATGTTGTCCCTAACACCACTCACTTCCTCATTATCCCATAAGGATTGTGGACTAAACTTTAATTAATCCATTCATTGTCTATACTGAGATGAATCAACATTAAACATACAAAATAGGAATCGTTCGTCTTGTTTAACAAATATCCAAGGATTAAACTGGTTTATTAGGAATACAAAGTTTGAAGTCGTGGAATGATCAGAGGGTTGGACTATTAACTGTCAAACAATCTTATGTCCCAAGATAATAGATATAAAATGTTAAAAAAGGATAAAGAGTCTCCTTCGGAGGCAAAGTGGACTGCAACAGCTGAAAGCCCAACAAATTTAGTTATGAAGATAGTGGTACTCTAGTTTGAGTGTTTGTACCAAGTCCCTGGCAATGTTGTGTGCAAAATACTCTTGTTACACTCGAAGATTAACCACAACATACCGCATGCTGGGTGACTCTGTTTCTTTTTTTTATTGTTATTAAATTCGCCGTGGGCTAAGGTTCTCCAGGAAAACACTCATTCTGCCTCGAGGGCAAATAAATAGCAAGGCCTCACCCAGTACATACAGGATAGCACAAAATAGCAGCAAAGTATGTGTTAATTTGTCAATGTTACAATGCCTTATCACCCGCTATAACATAACTCAAACTTACCTCCACTTCAAGTTCACCACCTGTTGATGTCTCACCCACTCGGGGTTTCTTAACAATACAATAATGCCACTTGAAATAATATCGGTTTGTACATACTGCTATGAATTGCTGTAGATAAGCTACTATGGCAGCTTGGGAGGAGTCAGCATTAACATAAATGTTAACTGAGGCTGACAACATCGCTGACAGCTCTTTGGATATGAATTGAAGATATCCCTCCAAAAGTGATCTGTTTTCCCTTTCAAATTCATTCATCGTGAAATAAAGTGCAACACATTTTATCATCACCAAAAAGAGAATATCATTTCTCCATCTGCATTTGGTCGTATCACCGCATTATCTTTTTCTTTTCATATTATCATCTCTATTAATTTGCTAGTACATTTCATCAGGATCATCCCTTTTCGCATGTCAAAATGCCCATTGAATAATTTCATCTTACACTTTAGACAGAGAGTGGCTCAGGATAAATTTAGTCAAACTTATCATTACTTTCAATTGACACTACAGGATGTGCACACTGGTCAAAAGTAAGTATTCCTGTGTTTTTGTTGAGCTCAAAGTGTCCTTGAGTATTCGGCTGTCTCTACTCATGCCCGCGGACCCTTTTCTTGCACCAAGTGTCCCCAAACGCCCGTCTGCTTCAATAATTTCTCGTTCAAAGGACATACTTTGAAATACAGCTGTGTCAGGTAACTGCTACAGGGAAATACCTAAACAACTATCCATTGGAATAAAGCGAGATACTCTCATTATTGTGCTGCAAGATATGGTTCATATATAGTATGTAATATTTTCTTGATATTATACGCACACACTCAACATGAGCGCTAACCCGGTGACGCACGTTTAATCAAGTTATTTGACGCCATTAAATTCAAAACTGTCGTTCCCGAATCCTTGGCTTTGATGAATTTTGGTTTTGAAATAATGGTTGTGGCGTGTTCGCTTTTGTTTCACGTATCTGTGCCTTTTGGCGTTTGTGGGTCAAAATACTGTGCTGTATCTGGTCACATGTAGGTAACACAATGTTGCAAGTCATACCCACGGGTACTCAGGTATTTAAAATACCCAACTCGTATAAAGCGCCCGGGCAAGAAAAGTTGTTACCCGACAGACCTCTGTGTTGAAGCAGAATGGCAGTCGAAATCTATTAGGAGACCAGCCTACGGTCAATGACTTTCATTGGCGCAGGTGGGGTGCTGACACAGGAGAAGAAGCCGGAAAACTGTCGACTCATTCTTACTTTAGCCAGGACATGGCTACAATATCCGTTACACATTTTGAGCCAGCACGATATGTTCTAGGAAAATACTCTGACAACCAATGTACAAGCTCTTATGCCATATTTGAGTTGCAAACATAAAAAGCCACCATTTAGAATAAGACTTATTCGTGTGTTTATTTACGGGCACATTGTGTAAATGCATGTGACAGAATCAATATCTTTAACACAACCTAAACTGTGTTTAATTTGTCGAAAAAAAGGCATACTGGTCTATCAAAAGATATTTTTTTTTCGAATAAGATAATCAATCTAACAGAAACCGATTGAGTAGACATTCCAATTTAGCACAAAGCCAAGATAAATAACATTTAACCCATCCATTTCCCAGAGTACGTTTTGAGTGTCTTGTTGGACTAGTACAAAAGGCCTACATACCAGTCCGTTTTCGTCCAGTTTGGTGAGCATGATGATCACCTGTGACTGTTGTTCCCATACCATGCGCCAGAAATCTTCTCTTGTGTCCTCCAGAGGTGCCTGAGTGGCTATGTAACGACGGGGCTCGTTATAGTAACCCTGTTTTAAAATCAAATTAAATGCAATACTAAAGAATTTGAAAATTTGCATTTGTCCCAGAGATCAGAAGATAACATAGAATTATTCACGCATATAGTATGTCTAAATATTTCTTCATTATATATCTATGGGTTTGCAAGATTTGATAGTATATAGGACCTGACATGCGTGCTTATACCGCTTAGAATTGTAAATCTAAAATACGAGTAACGGTTTCTTCTTGTAAAACAAACGAACCCTCGTTTGAAATGCTATGCGTCAATTATGCTATGTTTGGAACTATAAACATAGTTTTATCAAAATAATGTCAACGTCGCCTTCAAAGATTTTATGATCGGTCAGCGTACAAATTGTAGCGATGAAAGTTCTTTCTTTCTTTCTTTCTTTCTTTCTTTCTTTCTTTCTTTCTTTCTTTCTTTCTTTCTTTCTTTCTTTCTTTCCTCTGTTGTGTCTTTCTATGTACAAAATATCAACAAAAGGACAATCAAGTAATATATTTCGAGGGTCTCAGTTGAAATGTGTGTCAAGAAAACAAGAAGCTCATGGGTCTAAAGCTCTGCTGCTGACGTGTTAACTGATGACTATCATAAAAAATCCTGGTATGCATCCCCTCCATGACCTTGAGACAGTAGGTCATGGTCATCCATGTTATGTAACATCACAATTCCCTGATACACAAGTTCAGGTGTAATGGCCATCACCAAAAAAAAAAAAAAAAAAAAAATCCTAGATAGTTCCACATTGATCTAGAGGAAGTACGTCCACATCACCCATATTATGCATTATTAAACTTTCATACATGATGCATATTTGCTGTACACTTGCAAAAATTAGCTTGATAATTTCTCAAGATAATTAATTTCATAAATCTCACCAAAGATAAGTCTTAGTTTCCATTTTCCATTCACCTGTAGGTGGCCACCATTATTGTTTTAGTTTCATACATTTGCCTCCAGAATATTCCAGGCAGACGGAACGACGGACGCACATGATTGATCGCATAAACTTTGCGACCTATGGCCGACAGAGCTAAAAAGAATAACCATAAACTGACAGATCAGGCTCATTGTATGAATCTTACCCTAACGTAATTGGCGTTGATGTAGTCCGAGTGTTCCTCGCCGTAGAGTGAAATTAGACGGACCCGAGTCTCTGTCACTGCAGCAAAACCAGTTCCATTCGTTTAGCGGTCAACAGATAGCTAAACATTATCAGTGTCGTAATAACTGAGAATTGGTATGCCTAAAGCGGTAAACCTCTCCTTAATCTAAATGAATTATTGCCCGATCTACGTTGGTTTTTATTTGTTTGCGTTTTCGGATTTTTTGTTTGTTGACACATTTGCAAGTCGAAGTGGTGCGGTGAAAACATACTTTTACTGGAACTCGTCACACTTTAATGAGCGGCATGAGGACACTGCAGACAGCAATACTAACAGCACAAACTATCGGCAATGTGTACCCTATCTATATTTGGTTTAAACATATATTTTATTGACGCAATAGGGGCGTGCAAGAACAGAAGCTTCCACTGCTCTCCTGTAGAGGGTATTTCAGTCATTCAGGGCTAGAGTTGTCTATTCCCAATACTTTTCATTGTAATTTACAGCTTAATAACTTTAAAACCACTGGTTGCAGAAACAGCAAAATTTGTGTACTAAAATTATGTACATAGCTGAAATGATCAAATCAATCTTATTCTTGCAGCTTTAAGAGTAGCCTTTTAACTTAAGGTTACTTTAACATGCAATCCCATAGGAATACACATCTCTGGCCCTGAAGAATTCTGTGTATTGGATTGTGTGTTCATCTGAATACACAAATAATTAGTAACTGTGACCTCTCCTATTAGGAAACCGGGCGGTGCCTTATATTAATCCTACCTAGACTTCACAGAAAGTAGCAATTCCTTCCATTGTTTCCTCCTTTTCTGGTAGATATTGTCTTTAATTGAACTTATCAAACTTCTGATATTCGTATGGTTGCAATACCGCAGATGTTCGGACATGTTTAGCCGCAGAGGGTTTACTATATCTTATGAAAAGGTGAGAGTTGAAAGACTTTTAAACGTTTTGTTGCGGTGCAGTAATACTGATTCAAATAGATGTATTCAAATAATAATAAAAATAATGATGTATTCATAGCAGCTTCAATACGTAAAGATTTTGTAATCCAAAACATATTGAAATTAAAACTGGACGTTTAAAAACAGTACACATTTCTGCGGTCATAAATCAAACACCATACAATGTTTTCTGTCCTTATCATACACAAGCAGAACCAGTCAATAGGTCCTACCACGTTCATTTTTTTTCTTCGCTTAAACATTTTTCAGTCAGTGTCAAAGGTTACCTCATTAACATACCTGGAATTACATTTGCATATCTATTTTTATCCTCCGCCCCCACTGGCACCTCAGACAGGCGAGGCATGTAATTTGGAATCATCTGCAGAAAATTAAACATGGCATATGATGACAGATGATATTTATTTCCCCATACAACGCATGTGTCTAATAGCCTGGGCGTGTCCTGCATCATGTATGGATATGTGATATGTCTACTTGTAGCGACCGCATGACGTGCTTCTATATTACAGCTGAGTTACATTGATAGGTACACGCGATTACTTGCCATCGACTTTTGCTTCTACCCCATGCACCCGGACTACCGGAAACTGCTCACAAAACATCTCAGTTCATGTCCAAAATGATCTACTATGAGTTGGATCTTTTTTCAAAAATTCCCCTTTCAATCATTAGCTTATTAACTATAAACATTTCCAAAGATTAATAGCATTTTTTGTTCAATAAAAGTTTTCATATACAATATAAAATAGGCGTTGGCTAAATGGCTGGGGCATTTCGGGCTTGATTTAATTCAGTTGCTCTGCGTAATGGTTACGTACTAGGCGACTGGTGCCAAAGGTTGCAGGTTCGAGTTCCGCTCGTTCCGAACATAAAATATACGTCCGTTCTTTACACAGAGTCATCTTAATCATAATCGACGAGCAGGTACGTATAGTATTATTTAGTGAGCTGCAGTAAACATTTCAGCCTACCAAAAATTCGTCCTCCAACGCTGTTACATTTTCACATGCCCGAGATATGGCTGCATAATGCACAGACCGTGATGTCAAATTCTGCAAATTATATATTAGATTATATTTCATACGTCTCCAAATAGTATACCGTATCAGAGGAAAACCATCTTATGGCAAAGGGATTTCTAACATAGCAGTACAGTAGTCCATTTCTTGAGAAGCCACCCCAAAGGCAGGCCAAAAAGTGGCCTCGCAAGATAGGTGGCCTCTCATTAGAGGTACAATAAAATGGAAAAGATAGCAGCAGGGACTTGCCAAAAGTGGACTTTCAAGCCAGGTGGCCTCTCATTGGAGTGACCTCTCTAGACAGGGACCACTGTAATGGAAAAAACACTTCAGTGGGAGCCAATTGAATACAGTGTTATATAAGAGACCGCCTTGCAATGAGGGTGTTATAAAGCGGGGGCACTATACATTCAAATTTTAACCAAATTATACACATAACATGTGGTTTAAAATGTTCTCATGTAAATGTGATAAAAAAAGACAGGTACCTTGACCATTGCTGTTTCATCGTCTAATGCAGGGTTATCGTAAGCGAAGCCTGCGCCCCCTGAATTCAATGACGTCAGCTGTATTGAACTTATACTTTGGCCATCTCCGGGACTATGTCCGTTATTGTAAACATATCTCATCTTCTTCAAACTTCTGCGTTTGTGTAACAGGACCTGTTCAATGGTATACGTTCAGTCCCTTTCGTCATGGAGACAGTTTAAAACCCAGTGCCAAGTTTAAAAGTGCAAAAATATAATGTTGTTCCTGATGGTAAGAAATGTATGATCGTATTTCAACAGCAATAACTGTAATTACTAACTTTTTAATTCCACGAGAGGAATTCATATAGGCATGGTGCCTGTTTTCCATTCGTTTTTTTTTTTTTTTTGGGGGGGGGGATGAAAAATATATTTCAACCAGTGCCAAGTTTTGCACAGAGTCAATAGCTTTTCTGGGCACAGTTTGGGCGCAATCGCCCAAAGCTTACCGAGAACAGCTGTTGACGTGGGCCATTATATTCTATAGGACTGTAGGTACGCTGTTACTTGAAAAAGAGTTTTTTTTCCCAAACAATATTAATATACATTGTAGTATCCATTTGATAAATCAGAGAAGTTACTCTTAAATACTTCGACTTTAGTAGCAGTTGGCAGTGAAAGAGTTAAAATTGAACTGTATGCAATCCTGAACAGCGGATAAACAAGTTTGCCACAAATTAACATCAATGTAAGAGTATATCAGAGGAAAATTACCGGGCAAGAAGGACATCGCATGCCTGCCGATACATGTGTAAGCTTAGCCAACAACGACGTTTTGGTCTAGTCATGCATGAACGATTGAAATAACATTGCTAACATACCGTTTGTTAATCTAATGTGCAGACGATATTCGAAATATGTCGGAAAAAATATTAGGCCCAGAACAAAGGGTTAAACAAGAAATTACTTTTACCAGAGAGCAGCAAGACTCCATGGAGCCGTGGTTACACTATGGTTTAATTGTGTGCCGTAATATATATATATATATATATATATATATATATATATATATATATATATATATATATATATATATATATATATATATATACATATATACATACATACATATACATACATACATACATACATGTACATACATACATATTGATAAACGTTAAATTAACCTTGATTTTCAACTTGTTATTTTCTAAAATTGCAGACAATTATAGAATTTATTACATGATACGTGATCTTTATTTGTTTCAAAATTCAGAGACCGATGATCGTTTCTCGTGACACAAGTTTGGCACAGGCAGTTTACTAAAGACTACAACTGTAATTGTATTCATCAAAGTACTTTCATCACCAAAACGTTATTAATAAAATCAGAGAAACTAATGAAGAAATGGGCGGGAGGGGGGGGGGTAATTTATGGCACAGTTGAAGACTAAAGCAGAGAGCATGCCCTCTTTATGTACTGGTCCTCTGTGCCAAAGTGGTCCTCATTTGACAACTTCTTTTGTAGCCCCCCCCCCCCCCAAAAAAAAAAAAACTAGGAAAGATGATTTGCTGCATAGCAAATGAGTGTGTGTGTCTTCAAAGCATATTGATATGGCAATGTGCAACTATTCCATTTCAAATGCCCCTAATTTTCATAATTTTAAACATCTTCATTCCTCTGTATAAAACGATCAAACTCCTTGTATGAAGGTACAATCATGCCAAGTTTAGGGTTTCTATGTCTGATAGTGTCCGAGAAAAGTGTCGGTCAAATTTGCTGGTAAAGAAGAAAGAAGAAAAAAGAAAGAAAGAAAGAAAGAAAGAAAGAAAGAAAGAACAGAAAAGTGTGTGTTGACACACACACTTTAATAGGCAAATAAGCATCGGACGACGAAATTCTTTCTCGCGCCAAAACGTGGTCACTCACCAGCTGCAAGATAATAAGTATGAGAAAAGCCACACCCGCCACGGAGGCTATCACAATAGCCACGACGATGCCAATCTCTAGACCCTCCACTCCTGGACCCCCTGCAGTGCCAGGGTACTGCTTCTTCCCGTGTATCTTGAAGGCAACTAACTGAAACGCAAATATAGAACCATCGCCAAATCATGTGTGTATTATCACAGACAAACTAAATATGGTCATCAACCTTACATGCAACTTATAAATTTTAACGGGAAACTAACCATGTTATCAACCAAAAATACAACGATCTAAAAAACAAAAACGGAAACTACATTGATGCTACTCGCCTTGGAGGCAACTTCACCTTTTAGCGACCACTCATTCGACAAATGTTTCTATAAGATGGGGGTATTTTATACAAAAAAAAGAAATGAATCTTATACGAGGTATTCATATTAATTGACATCCTGCGCTGCCACCTAGGCTGCAGCAATGAACCTTAGGCTGCAGCAATGAACCTGATAGGGAGGCGAGCAGATCCATGTATAAGACAGGGTCAAATTAGAAAAGAAGATTTGCTTCAAAGCAAATCTGTCTGTGTGCCTTCAAAAGTTGTAAATATTAAATGCTACAACTTTTACCCTTTGGTACTTCACATTACATTAAGCTAATGGCTGCATGCAAATTTCAAAGTCCAAATGACCTTGACCTTTACAGGTCACATGTAAATTGCGCAGTGTTACAATACCCACAATTTAAGCCCAACATGGACCAAATCAAATGAAAATTGACCAAGTTATGGCAAGATGAAACTTTTCAAAGGGCCAAATGACCTTGACCTTTGCCCTTTTGAGCTTATGTGTTCTTATAAAAATGTGCAGTGTTGCAATACCTACAATTTAAGTCCAACATGATTCGAATTGGATGTAAATTGGCCAAGTTATGACTGGATGAAACTTTCAAAGGTCCAAATGACCTTGACCTTTGACCTTTAGAGCTCACATGTAAATGTAAAACTTGTGCAGGGTTACAATAGCTACAATTTGAGCCAAACATGATAAATTTTGGATAAAAATTGACCAAGTTATGGCTAGAAGAAAGCCACCATTGAAAGTGGCCTTTGACCTTGAAAAGACCTTTGACCTTGAGATGAACTCTACCTGAAGTGAACCTCGACCTCAAAAATGACATTTTAGTTTAAAATTGACCTTTGACCTTGACATGACCTTGACATTTGAGATGACCTTTACCTTGCTATGATCGAACTCCTATATATTCGGAACCACATCTACTATAGTATATAAGACATTGAAGATTTAAAACTTTAATTAGCCCTCATTTGCATAATTTTGAAAAGCACGACATCTCATTATAGAAAGGCCAGACTTTTTCTATAGAAGTATAACTGTACCAAGTTTGGAGTTTCTACATGTAATACTTTTCAAATGAAATGTCGGACAAATTTGCCTGTAAAGAAAAAAAGAAAGAAGAAAGAAAGAAAGAATTCCTAGAAAAACAATATGTCTGTGTTGGCACACAGACATAATGAGCTTCTTTGGTAAATGTAAGACATTGAGAAAGCTAACACCTTAAAAAAAGTCATTCACTATTCACTAAGTTTTGAAGCACAAAACATGTTAAAATATTTAGAATATGCAATTTCTTTGTTAGAAAAAGTGTAACATGTATTTCTGGATGGTACATTTGCATGCTCTCATCCCGACAGAGGCGTAGTTCTACTGCCTGGGAACTGCGGGAACCAGAACAGGCCTGCAGTTAAAAATGAATACTTCCTATTGCAACGAAAACTTGCAGAAAAGCATTTAAAAATTGAATAAAACATTTCTCTAGGATGGAGCTGATTTTGCTTTAGATGAGAAGGACGCACAATAATCAAGCAGCGTCGTAAAGTTTGTCAGGCTTAACTACCATATTATCAGTAGGAAAGCAGACATAGCCCCATGTCATCAGACAGACAGCAGACAGGGGGCTTCCCTTGTGTTTCCGGGTTGCATGTTAGACACATGACCTAAACCAAAATTTTACTTTTCACAAATTGTATTGAAATTTGGCTTTTTGACGATCGAGAAGACCAGCTCCATCCTGAGCAGTCGTGTCGGTGTTAACTTGGACATCGAATGTGGCGAAATATTCTTCAAAGAGCTCAAATAGTATGACCACACTCAGTTTGCTTCGGGACTACAATGTTGTTTTGCCTCCTAGAGCTTAATGTGTTTAGAAGGTTTTATGGTGTCATAATCATGGTAGCAACCGTATGGCGTAGCAAAGACATGACCAGCTTCTGAGGAAAGTCTGGTCCATTTTCTGGGGAATTTTTAGTCAAGCTTTTGGCGTAAAACGCTCGATGCACATAAACAAAGAGTTAGCACTTTCGGCTAAAATTTTGCAATTTACTTATCCTCCAAATCAAGAGCCAGGCCAAGAGGTTAGATGCGTGTGTCAACATACGTTATATTTGATCATCCACGAAAGAAAGCCACGAGGCAGTAAACATAACGTAACATTGGCTATGAATGGTACATGTTACCCTTAAGGCTGAGGACTATTAACACACAATAGAGACCTGCATTTGATATTCAAGCCACACTCAGCTTGGTTATTAAAGCCAAGCTGACACCACAAGGAAAAAGTACTGTGCATTTCTTCAATGGGACTACAGTTGGTAACTTGAGGAGTTGCGAGCGCTCTAGTTCAGTGATCTCTCTCTCTCTCTGTCTGTCTGTCTGTCTCTCTCTCTGTCTCTTTCTTTCGCTCTCTTTCTCTCTCTCTTTGTATCACACTTCTCAATATGTCTAATTAATTCGTCTAACCTTGTAAAGTATTGATGAACAAAATAAAAAAAAGTCAAGGCTTTGTTCTGGCACTCCCAAACCTCGACCTTAATTGATATATATATCCACCCCCTCCCAAAAGACCTGGTTAAAATGCAAGTTGGTATATTTAAAAAAAAAAAAAAAAAAAAAAAAAAAATATATATATATATACATACATATATATAATTATATATATATATATATATATATATATATATATATATATATATATATATATATATATATATATATATATATATATATATATATATCACAGTGGCCCAGAAATCTCACAAACAAATAAAACCCACAAAAAACAACACCCCCCCAAAAAAACCAACGTTTTTCTTGCTTTTCGCTTGACCAGTTACTTGGAAATTGAAACAAGGGCATTTCTGGTAACATTAGACTAGAGTGGTCCTTATTATCGATTGAATGTTAAGGTCTGCTTACACAACCCTCTTGTTTTTGCTTCCCTATTACGAGAAGCTATACAATGATGCTTAAAAGGGAGTGGGCGGGGTGGGGGGTCCTTTTCGCGGTTGAATGGTGCCATTTCCAAAACTAAAGAAGACACAAAAATCCCTTGGACGTTCATGGGTATGGCGT
The DNA here is from genome assembly GCA_964020975.1 of Hermodice carunculata. Classification (NCBI taxonomy): domain Eukaryota; kingdom Metazoa; phylum Annelida; class Polychaeta; order Eunicida; family Amphinomidae; genus Hermodice; species Hermodice carunculata. The sequence continues at coordinate 54,905,281 of OZ026617.1, forward strand.
CATTTTCGTGATAAACAAGAATCGCTTACACCTAACAGACTTGTTTTCACGCTGGTACAAGCATCTGCCATTTCGTCTTCTTGTCAAAACAAGTCTATTCAACAATTTTGTCACGAAGGTAAAATGCTAGTCAAAATGAAATCTTGAGATAAAGTGATTCTAAAAATGTGTACTTTTTTCCATAAAACAGTTGTACTTTTCAGTCTGCTTGCCCTGTCAGGTACCAGCTACCCAGAAATACTTTTGGTACAGCTACCGACCTTTTGTAATTTCAATTCTATAGGCTTAATTTGCATATCGTTATGTTTTATGTTAGGAACACCGGACGGTCCGGTCTTGAACTGGCAAGCTTCGGTGCCTATCGCCTAGGTAAAAATGGGAAAACGTATGTGTACGCTTAGTCAAATCCCCATTCTTGAAGGAAAAGATCAGTGAGGTAGATATATATGATCAATATGGTTGACTGCATATGACCAGAACAAATTACTGGAAAAGGCAGTGTCCCAGAATCGGAGACTAAAGACCACCAGCATTTCAGGAATACCGGATAAACGTATGCAATTTTGTGGTTTGACCATGGAGCGGTCGAGTCTTGAACCAGCAACCTTCGGGTCCTATCGCCTAACCGAAAACGGTAAACGCACATATCCACATTCCCCTTTTTTCTGCAAGGTTCAGTAGGGTCGAGGTATGTGAATGCCATGATCAACGCATCATTGTCTCCAGTTTGAAACACCCTTGTCTCAGACTGTATTAACAGTGATGTTCTTACTTGAGCGAAACCTTTAAAACCTGACGACATCCATAAATAGGTAATTCTCAGTTAGCATACACGATAAGCTGGGGAGTGGGCCCGGGAGAGTGGGTATACATACCTTGTCCTTAAAGACCTCATTTAAAGCTGTTGAATATCCGCCTTCCAGCACTGTTGCTAATCTCTCAGTCAATTTATAGCTGTATATGCCCTTCTCACTGGTTATAAAGAAATCCACAGAAATGCCAGGGCTCCGTTTAGTGCGTCGAGCACCCCACGTTTTGTCCTTTTTAGGCTTACACTTCATTTTATCGGTCAGTTTGACTTGCTGAGGAAACACCTGTTCCTCAGAATGCTGGTTTAATACTTTGACCACCACGTTTCTAAACTTATCAAAATCTTTGCAAAACTGTAACCATGATATCTTTAGCAATACAGTTATATACAAAGACGGGGTCCACGATGGACGTTTAAGGGTTGGTTTAAGTGTTGTCGGTTTTGTAGTTTTTCCTAAAGGAATAGCAGCAGTAGTGGGGTATTTGATGACAATTGGCTTCTTAGTTGTAGAAGTAGAGGGCGTATGTGGCTTCTTTGCCGCTGTAGGTTTTGTTGAAGGTTTTGGTTTTGGCGGTTGGATATTTTTCGGAGTGGTCGATGTCGTTTTTCCAAAGACTATCCTTGTTGTTAGCATTGTTGTTGTCTTCTTAAGTTTCCGTGGTGGACGCGTTACAATTGCTGGCATATGTATTCCAGATATATTTTTACTGGGAGAAGAGTAGTTAATCTCACTTGTAGGTGAAGGTTGTATGCTCGGAGGCAAATATAAAATTGGGGAATGCGAAGGCGTTACAAAACTCCCGGCAGTGAAAGTAGCTTGAGACGCATCCAGATTTAAATACTCACCACTGCCAACATTGTCTACTATGCTCGTGGGAGTATTAATGATCTCGACTGGTGGTGACGAAATTTGCAGTGTGTTGGGTTCTGAGTAATGAGAACTTAACTCTGCTTCAAAGGTGCTAGGTAATAAATCGGTGGGAGTGACCTCACTGGATATAATTGGAACAAATTCACTATTCTGTGCAACTGTTTCGACAAATAACGTTTGATCAAATGTTGTTTCGTCGGAGACACTGTGTAAGGATGTAAACAGATTTGAAGTTGATGAAACATGAACATTGGCATGTTGAACACCAGGGAAACTGGACTGCAACATACTTTCATGGATTACCGAGAAATCTTTATATGTCTGTGGATGCATTGCAATTTCTTCAGTGTTGGAGTTAGTCAGTGAAATCGTAGCGTCAAATGGTACAACCGGTGTCACTTCAGAATCAAGGACATTTTTCGAATGAGATAACGAATATAAGGGATCGGTTTTCATCTCGCTTCCCGTGCCAATAGATGATAACGCGGGTTCATGTAATTTTCTCGTCCAAAGTTGCAAAGAATCCATCTCAGTGTTGACCAAAGTTTCTTCAGATGTAGTTTGCAGACACGCACTGGCACACACAGGCGTAAGAGAGCCTTCTGAAGCACGCCCAACTGGACTCTCTGTCCCATGAGCACTTGCAACAACACTCAGAATACCATGTTGGAGCGTGGTTACACTCAACCCACTAATCAAAGGCGTGGCATATCCTGAGGATGATTTCAAAGGAGGCTGCATCGTATTTGGCACTTGAATGTCTGCAGGACTACCTGTCGTCTGCAAACTTGTGGGAAATACGTCACTATGCTTGCTGGACACCTCTGATATATCTTTAGAAGTATCAGGATGCTGGGACATGCCACCTGGAAACTTTGATAGAGATACCATATATTTTGTTCCAGCTTCTGTCTGTCCTACAGATGTACTGAATGGTTCAGCTATGGTACTGAGTGTACTTGTCCTTGCTGCTAATGATATTGCTCCAACAAATGTGTGACCTTGAACACTGGAAATCACCTTGGGAACAGCAGAAGAGCTGGACAAATATGTCTTTTTTGTCTCAGAAATTTTTGTTTTAATGTGTCGCGTATGGATACCAAGAGAATCTATCACAGCTGTTGATATGTATTCACTTGATAACATTGCTGCCTTACTTTTGGAAGACACCTGGGGTAATCCCGTGGAACGCGTAGAATATAATACTGAACGCTGACGTTCCTGAGAAACAGCTGATTGAACAGTACCATGCAGTTTTGTTTCAAATCCCACGACCTTGGCTGAAGGTGATATGTTCGACACGCTCACTAAGACTACTGCTCTTCTGGATGCAGTGGGCTGCAGTAGATGTGATGTGGTGGGCCGTACAGAGTTACGGGGTTTAACTTTCAGCGACATTTTCTTACCCTGTTGTGTCTTTGTAGGTTCCAATGTAAAAGTCCCTCTGTACAAGTTGCTGGTGTCCAAAAGCTGAGTTGTGGGGTGATTTTCGGGGATGTGGAATGTCGTTTTTCTTATGGCCATGCGGCTAGATGGAAATAAGCTGTGAGTCGAGGTTGTCCCTAAATGCCCGTCATTATGTTTCAGCTTGACATGGGTTTTCGTGTTGGTAGATACAGGGGATACATGTATCACAGGCGTCTGTGAAAACAGGCTGAAAGTACCTCCAGCAGATGTTGGGGTATAAGTGGCAGACACTGGTTTCAACGGCGACTTGTCTCGTGCGCCTTTGTCCAGTTGACCTCCCGTACTTTTCACGCCGATGATGCCTTCAAATAAAGCAGGGAAAAATAACATCAATTTTGTTCATCTGGCTTGGCATGATATATTTGGGTATCTTCCGATACACTCGTGTAAGTGTCTACTTTCTTTGGATTATTCTGGTGATCAAATAGATTATTGTTTATACTGTATATAAATGTAAGAAATATGATGAATATATCTCAAATCTCTTATTATCATGTTTGAAATCTCATGGTATGAAAAAACGATTGTGAGAAAAAATTGGAAATTTTCTTTGCACACTGAAATGTTGAAAAACGTTAAAAGCAACGTATTCACTTTTGGTGAAAAGTTTTTGTTAACTTGTGAGATAAACTAATGTTGGGGAAATTGCTTTGCAGTTACATGAAAATGAACCAACTTTGGGTCATCTTTTTTCATGGAAAACTTATCAGAATAAGCATCATCAGAAATCTGTTAATTAATTTCACAAACATAAGTATTTATTAATTTCGACCAAAAGGCCAGGGTTTGCATAAATTCCAAAATTATTTTTGCAGTGTGCAAATTAAACATTGAATATTCTTCAGGTGTGTTTACGTAAATAAATTTCAGTCTGCAATTTCTAAAAGGAGATTGTGCCCTAATAACCTTGTTGTAACACTATGTTGGCTGAACGTTTGGGTGACGCAGGTGACGGTAGTCCAAAGTTGAATCAACGTTGATGATGTTGATATAACTTTGATATAATATCGAGTGCCATCATGAAAGTAAGTCGCGTGTGTCATATCTGCAGTAAATACCAGTGGAAGTCGCCATCTCAGCATAGCTCGCCACAGGCACATTTATGTACAAGGTCAGTCAAAATTGAAAGCGGCTTTTCACAATACAACTTGTTAAGCAATCGTTCGTAACCAGAATCAAACTTCTCTATTTATCTCTTCTTTAAACCAGTTTAATATATATATATATATATAATATATATATATATATATAATATAGATATATATATATATATGAAAAAAAATGAAGCCTTTACAGCCTGAACCCTAGCAAAACTCTCAGTATAAGCCAAAGTCTCACCCCAATAAAAATATGTTTAAACCAAAATCTCACCCAGAGCAGTTCTTTTAGTTTTGGGTTTGATCGCTGTAAATTTCCATAATAAGTGACAGAAAGAATTGTTTCGTGACCGGTGGCGTGAATAGTTGACAGATATCACTGAGCATGCTCAGCTCCATTGCTAATTCGGCTTCAGGCTTAATGAAACATAAACTTTTCTCGGTGGGCTCAGGTACTAAGCGCCGACGGAAGTTTGCCATTGGGCGTCACCTTTGTAGTAACATAACTTCCATCAATTGTATTCAAAGCATTTCCCATTAACGCCGAGGAGAGAGAGAGAGAGAGAGAGAGAGAGGAGAGAGAGAGAGAGAGAGAGAGAGAGAGAAGAGAGATGAGAGAGAGAGAGAGAGAGAGAGAGAGAGAGAGAGAGAGAGAGAGAGAGAGAGAGGAGAGAGAGAGAGAGAGAGAGAGGAGAGAGAGAGAGAGGAGAGGAGAGAGAGGAGAGAGAGAGAGAGAGAGAGAGAAGGAGGAGGAGGAGGAGGAGGAGGAGAAGGAGGAGGAGGAGAAGAAGAAGAAAAAGAAGAAGAAGAAGAAGAAGAAGAAGAAGAAGAAGAAGAAGAAGAAGAAGAAGAAGAAGAAGAAGAAGAAGGAGAGAGAGAGAGAGAGAGAGAGGCAACAACACTCAAATGTCATCTAGGTGTTACTTGTGCAGGAAAGGGTTAAAGATACTGCATCTAATATTACGGCTAAATGAAAAGCACAGCTATTTTTTAATATTTTCGGAATTGTACGGAAAGTTTAAGGGGATTATATAAATAAATTCGTGATTTATCCGAAAATGCTGCTGGCAGAGAACACGCATCAAAACTGATCAAATATGCACGCATAATATGTAAGGAGAAATGTTTTTACCACAAAAACAGTGCGTCACACTACTGGCTTTTCTTTATGATTTTTTTTTCTATAGTTGTTCATTGTATATACCATTCGAATAATCTCGATGTAATGTCAGTATTTTATAACGATGCAAACAGTCAGTTATCCAAAAGTATACTCTGAACTTTCACCTTTTGCTTCAATAGAGAAAATTGAAAGACAATAAACACAGGGACTGCCCCTAGTCTTATTAGAAGTAAGCTGTTCTTACTTTGGGCCCTGAAAGTGAATTCAGGTGGCAATTTTTCGTTTGTTGAGCAGTTCAGTAAGACTTTTTCTGTCTCACCGGCATGGTCAAATCAATTGTGAATGATATTAATCAGTCCCACAAGAGCAAAAAAGTCTAGACCATAATGATTAGGTTTTTGTATTTAAACAATGCCCTTAAGTTATCCAAACCTGGCGTGTGTATAAAAGTCTATTAACCTATTTGTTTGGACTGAGGCAGTGCGGAGAACACGTTATTTAACGGTACAAGTCTCTACAGGCACTGACTTGCATTGTTATCAGTTCTACCTAAATGGGCTATAATGCCGCAAGGCATAATGCTATAGTGAAAATCTGAACAAATATGATTTTACTTAGAGGACACTCTTACTTATTAACTTTACAAAACTCACAAAAACGAAATTTCATTGTTTTTTTTTTTTTTTTTTTTACATGATGTGTAAATAATCGAACCATGACTAAAAGTTTTGTCCCATACGTCTGTAAAACAGATACTTTCTTATGGATATAAGTGTCAGGTGATAACTATATGGCCAACGGATGAGCCAATGCAATGTGTTGTATTATGATGCTGCGGGGCACTCCATACCATGCATAATGATACTTATAATAATCAAAAATGGAAATGTACTCGGATTAGTGGTCGAGTGGCAGCTATAGATTTACATTGCCTGCAATGACTAATCATAAAATTCATATGCACTAAACCCACTTTTCTGCATCTTGAATGTCGAACCCATTTAATGCAGGTCCGATTACAAAAAAAAAAATTAAATGGTTAATTATTCATTCAGACCTCTTAAATTGACCAATAAAGACTATCTTGAGACTGATTGTGGAGCTCATACTGAAGTGTATAAAATTCGTGGACTTGTAGATGCCAGGTATTGTCATGACACCACATAATGACCCGTTGACCCGACAAGACGGGCCGCAGGCCCGCTGAGTAACTAGTAACTCCAGTAACCGCAGGGTATCAACGGTGATGCTACGGATAGCATGATGGTATTTCTCAGGATAGGTTTTGTTTGCTTTCTTTTTTTCTTCCTTTCTTTGTCGTTGTTGTTGTGAATTATGGGTTAAATGTCCCTTACAAGTGACCGTGACTGTTTGTCCGTGACCTGAACATTCT
>OZ026617.1:54912242-54952488 GCA_964020975.1 Hermodice carunculata
AGGTATTCTGATAACTTTATAAACTCACACGCTTGACTGATTACCTATACAGATATCCAGGCAGCTACAAATTCCAGCTGGCCTGCACTCGTTGGTTCAAATATGTTTCGTTAACACAAACGACGGACAAGGGCGTGCTGCATATAGGACTAATGCACGTGGCTAGAATGAAGGATGAAACAAATAGACAAACTAACAAACAAACAAACAAATACAAACAAAAGGTAAGGATTGGCCCACTGTAGATGAGGTGACTGAGAGACATACCAAATTTTCTCATAAATACAGAGATCATTCAATCACGTAAATGCTAAAATCGTGTTCTGTTGAAACGAGCATATGTAGCATGTGTTGTCCGTCACCAAACTATGTGGTAAGTCATTACGACTAATGCTGAAACGTAATACTCACATAGTGTTACACAGCACAACGCCAATACCACAGCAAAACTCGAGAGTGAACTCCGTTTGTATTTCCACATTTTGTGACTTGGCTGACGAGGCCACCCTCAGCCATGGTAGTCAAGTCACGGTCCCTTCATGGTCTGGTCCACAAGAAGACTGATACGAAAACAGAAAGAAGATCATGCGAGTATAACGACATGTTCATGTGTTGTAACCAACACGGATCTCACGTTGGTTCCGTTCTCGATCGCCAGGGGGTAATTACAATAATCGCTTCAAGTTCAAGAGACCGACAGCCTTTTTAGCACTGTTGGAGATAATAATGAAAGAATCCAGTGTGTAAGATCAGACAGCTTTCCAAATATCTCTACTCGTTAAATAACATAGGTCGATAGAAAAAGCAAATGATCACGCTATTCCAATTAAACTGATATTCGAGCAATTAAATTTAAGTGGCGTAAAACTGCTCCATTAACATGTAATGAACGGGGTCAGTGATTTCATGACTGACTGACTGACTGACTGACAGAGGCGACATCATGGACCTATCAGTGCCTCTTGTGTGAAATTAAGATTATTTTTCTCCACCCAACACTTGTATTCCTGCACTGTTGTGATCTAAATCAATCTTTCCAGGACATCACATACTGCTTCTGCAGTCTTAATTGTTTTGAAGAAACGTGTGCCGCTGGAGATGAATTTTATTCAAGTTCATGCTTTAAAATAGTTGACATCGAAATTTTACAATACTTGACTGCATTACGTCAACGCACGTCATTGTTGGTTTACTCTTTTGACTCCGCCCATTGTGTTTAGCATGCGCCTTTGACTCTTGAGGTCAGAGTGTCCTTTGGTATATTTAACTCTCTTCCAGTGAGGAAGAAAAGACTGCAGCATTTCTGGAAACCCTTTGACCAACCACATATACTCATATGAGTTTCAATAATCACCAGAGTTAACAGGAGGTTAAATATATAAGCTGTTGTGCACATAGCGAAACAAGTGAGAAAACAGGTCGTGTTTGGACACCAGTCTGGCCGAAAGCAAAATTTAAGCTCACTGGTTAGGCAGAGAATAAGCCAATGTCGCTTTTCAGAGACAACTACAGTGAATTAAGAATTCAGTTCATAGACAGAAAGGGCTGGTGTATGTAGACCATTGGAAAATATCTGATATCATTTTTTTTTTCAAATTTCTAAAGAACTTCAACTGTCTTTTTGAAAAAAAAAAATGATATGGAAAGAAGTGCAACTATCGTGTATAAGTATTTTTAATTTGTTCCAATAAGAACTATTTCATTGAATTTTTTGTCGCAAATGTGCAGATCTATGTTTAATTTAACAATTATCCCGGGGCATTTAGATTTTAGCCGGACCTCAAAATTTTGGATCACATCCTTTTCAACATTGCGTACCCTTCATATGTTATATAATATATATATATACATATACATATATATATACATACATACACATATATATATGTACATATATATATATATATATATATATATATATATATATATATATATATATATATATGTATGTATGTATGTGTGTGTGTGTGTGTGTGTGTGTGTGTGTGTGTGCATGTGTATCTGTGTGTTGTATATATATATGTATACACGGAGGTAGAAATTAACCAAGTTTCCCCTGGGCAATCACAGCATTTTTACAAGTTGTCCAAGCCTCCAGAAAGTTGCTCAGTTTCCCCTCGCATGAAAATTACTAGTTACTAGTTAGCTTGTTAAAAGACAATGATATTGAAAATGTTGCAAATATAGATGAACAAGAGCTACATTTGTCACCATTTTAAAAACAGTGTTTCCACACACACACACACACACACACACACACACACACACACACACACACACACACACAATGAAACAATTTACGAACTGTATTTAGATGGTGGGAAAGGGGTTTCCCCTACTGGCGTACTGGGGCTTTTTATTCACCGCACTGGCGTACTAGAAGCCCTCTTATTTTATGTACTTCGTACTATCAAGAATTTGGACACATTTTTACTTTCCGTACTGCGTACTCTAGAAAAATAATTACCTGTACCAGCGTACTGACCCCCCCCTTACCCCCCTTCTATTTAATGTTCCCAATATTGTTGGAAATGATATGTTCTGCTGAAGATCGAAAGTTGCCCCATGAGAAACCAGGTAAGGAAACAAAGTTGTCTGACACGAATGAAAGTTGCCCGGGGCACCTAGACACCTGCTAACTTCGAACCCTGATATTGGAATTTGTTTTCGGGGGTGGAAGTAGGTGAGAGTGTTTCTACCAAGATTGTACAGCAGATCACACTTTCATTTTTGTTTGAGGATTTTTGAAAGAATTTTGGCCTCTTCTCCGAAACCGCCCAGGCAACTGCCCCGACAACCCACGAGAACACTTCTGCGTGTATGTATTCCTGAAATTTGATTTGTAAGATGGCGTTGCACTTGCCTCCAAAGAAGACCAATTTGCATATCATCTCGACTGCTGCACTTCTTTGTCTGATATTTGATTTTGTATGTGCGATGTGTGTAACATTTGACTTTCCCTTTATCACGGGCTGGGTTTTCTTTGAACTTGGCATGAATACACCTTTGGTTCGTATCCACCAAATTTCTCACCAGGCAGTGAGTGCCGCTCCCGTTTCCTTATTTTTAATGAACAGGTACAGTTCTCTGTGACATTGCTAGGATATCTAGACTTTTAATGAATACATTCACACAGTGAGTTAAAAGGGCACATATCACAGACAAGACCCAAAGAAAATGTTATGATTTAAATGGTTGCATCGGTCGTTTTCTTGAAAAAAAAAGTTTGATGCTTTTGAAACTTGGTAGGTTTTGGAGGAATATGCCATGGGTTATCACATATCAGTCGACGGCCGACTGTTTTGGCTGCCTTCTCGTTACCTTGTTGCAGCGACGATAGATCTTGTCAGCACTAATGCCAAACCATTACCTTAAGCTATGTTGGTACATGAATGGAAATTGTATTTATATAGGATAATTCCTGTCAAAATATATCTTTTTAAAGTGTAAAATGAATTAAAGCACATGCAAGCGGACGACATGTGTGCGGGCCTGGATTTGTTAAAACTCAGCTGTGAAGAGCAAAGCTAGTGAACTTTCAGTCCGTGTGTGGCGGCCCGAGGCTAGGTAAACGCGTATGCAGCAACGCGTTAACACTGGGAATGGCAAACAGTGTCCCTGGAGTTGTGTGCATTTTGACCAACCACAGTAGGGGCCGCTTGAGAGGCCAGTGCGACGGATACTTCAAGGGCATGACATGGCCCTGGACGTTAGCACGTTATAACCTCAGCGAACTGGTGACATGCTGTATTATGTTGTCTGGCGCAAGAATTTTCCATATTGGCCTACACAAAATTCAATGTCTAGTATGACGAATCCGACAAAACATTTTAGTACTTATTTGGGTCCTACAGAAAAATAAAATAACAATGGAGACTTTACCTCTTGGCTGCGGATCTTGCACTCCTAATGTACATATATATTTTTGAGTGATGGGCTAGAATCTGGTCAACTGTAGCGATATCCGCATGTTTATGCAGTCAAATTTCATACCCGAATCCAACAGAATATTGCTAAATGCAAACCCAGGCCTGAATTATAGGCGGCGCCATGTTATTGTAATGTTATTGTTGTTGCTTTACGTCTTATTTGTCTCCATGTTTTATGTTCAAATTTCTGTTTACTTTTTAATTGATTTTTTCATTCTTCTGCATTTTGTTCAGTGGTAAAACATTAATAAAACGTACGTGCATCTATCTTGCAATACTGACTAACAGAGGAAACATTTATTTTTGAAAGAGCTCGTGGCATCAAATATTTCAAGAGTGACCTTTCGTTCACTAGTCTAAATATTTAAAGGTTGGACGCCCCTGGTATCTGACATTGTAAAGAAATACGCTATTTATTTGAGCTTAAGGGAGTCATTAGACCGGTAATTACTCTATTGTCAGACAGCCAGACAGACTTTTTCACTTCTACTGACTGATCCAAACAGGAGCGCATGATACAACGAGATGACTGTGACTGTTCTGTATGGAGGTAACATTACATTCACAGACTGAAATGGTCCCGTGACCTTCCAAGTGATTTCAAAGTCACTTTTCAGCAGGCATCACTGTTTGCAATGTCACAGTCTTTCACTCACACAATTTTGAGGATCCATTATTACCAAGATATCAGCTGATATGCCGGTTTCACATTTTAAGATCACTCGAGGTCACAATTAACAACACCAAAAGAAACCTTATTTGTACTTTCCTATTAGCGGGTAATAACCATGGGTCTAGGATCCACCATTATCGAGATATAAGCCAACATGTTACAGTTGCTGCTGTTCCTACAGTACCAATGCTTACACTTGCACACTTAGTCCGGGTAGATTCTCACTTGCTATAAGAAAATCCAATATATGGTGTCGGAGATGTTAAAAAGATGTGAAAAAACATAAAAATCCATAAAAAGCACCAAAAGTTGCAGTGTCACCTGTCTCGGGGATTATAAACCTATAAACGTGTACCTGTGCAATTTCAAAGCAATATACCCAATGCTTTCGGAGTTTTTTTTTCAGATTTTACCAAAAAATGAACAAAAATAGTCATAAAAAAATCGATAAATCACTGAAGCGAGACCATTTGAAAACAATCACGAGAGACTTACCTAAAGTATTTCTCCGCCAAGTTTGAAGTGAATCTGGACGATGCTTTTGGAGAAGTGAAAATTGAATCCCCATTGCAATTTCCATTGAACTTACTTAATAATCAATAGAAATGTATGCATCAAACAAGCACTTGAATTGAAAAATTCGTAAAAAATCAGGGTTCTGCTGTATCAGTACCAGGGCCACAACTTTATTTGTCCATTCCACAAAGTTCATTTCCATCAAGTTTTAGCGCAACGTGAGTGGAACATCTGGAAAGGAAGCCGAAAATGGCTTTCAAACACACCCACCCACCCACCCAACATAGAAAAGAAAAGGAATTGGTAACGCCATTACGGTCTAGGTGGCCCATAAATGTTTGTACGCAATTTCAGAGCAATTGGCCTTGCAGCTTTGGAGAAGATTTTCAAGATTTTACCTCCCCCCCACCAAGTCGTAAAAAATACAAAAATTTCCGGAGCACGACCACTTGAAGACACTTGGCAGCGGTGCACCCAAGGTAGATCCCCACCATACGATGGTTCAACATTTTAATCATTTTTTGAATTGGTACTTTCAGTACGCGGGGGTGGGGGGGGGGGTGTAAATGGACCTGTACACTTCTACAGATAATGGCAAATAATGGACATTTGAAACCCAAATTTTGTGGTATTTTGATGTTATTTCTTGGAAGATCATCATCTTTCAGTACTAAGTTGGGAGGAGAGAGGGGGGTCATGAAATTTAGTACCCTAAGTACTAATCCAAAATGATGGTACTCTTGAACCATCCCTAAGTTCGAAGGGGATTCGGCCCATCGGATCCTCTTCAAACTTGGTGGGATCTTCTTTGGGTGGGTCTCATATGCAATTGGCCTGGCAGTTTCGGAGAGTTACAAAAAAAAAAGTTTTGCTCCCCCCCCCCCAAGAAAAAAAAACTCATTACAAAATCCAAAACTCACTGGAAAATGACCACTTGAACCACTTGGTAGGGACCCAACCAAGGTGCATACCCACCAATGTCGCAGGGTATCTGGATGTCTGTTTCGTGGATTGTGGACAAACGGACGGACGCACGACGGGCGAGTGATAATATTATTTGCTAGTCACCTGAGCTAAAAAGGCTTTCTTATTTCTCTTTTGTGGCCACAAGAACATCTGGCACTGTCAACAAGCTTATGTTTTGAAAAAAAAATCGTTAAGAACTATTTTAAAAAGTTGCACATGACTCGCAATGACACAAAATAAAGAACAATTTTCGCAACAATTTCCATATCATCTTTCTGATATCCACGCCACATGTTCTGTTTCGAAGTTACATATGCAAATTCAAGTGCCACACACGACATGATTTTGACAGTATTGATTTTTTATATGTATCCTGTGTTCGGTAAATATTTGAATGTAATGTCAATGGATGCTGGAATAGATCTGAATGCAGGCATCATTGGGATTAAAAAGAAGAATCTTCATTCCCACCGCCAGCATTATTTCTGAAAAAGAATTAACAATAATAATGATAATGATATGATGATGATGATGATGATGATGATAATGATAATGATAATGATAATGATAATGACAATGACAATGACAATAACAATAACAATAACAATAACAATAACAATAACAATAACAATAACAATAACAATAACAATAATAATAATAATAATAATAATAATAATAATAATAATAATAATATATTCGGGTTTAGGAGAAAAGGTGAAATTATTTGGGTTATATTGGGAAAAAATAATATTAAAAAAAAATAATCAATTTTCTTTCTTTCCTTCTTACGTGCGTTCGTCCTTCCGTCCTCCCTCTCCCTTCTTTCTTTTCTTTGTCTTTCCTTCCATCCTTCTTTCCATCTGTTTTTCTTATGGTCTTTTTCTCCTCCCCTTTTTTTGAAATGTAAAAAAATCATAATGGGTAATACGATTTCGTTGTATAACCCATTATAATTTTCGAACGTACGAAAGAAGGAAAGAAAGAAAATTGATTATTTAAAAAAAAATATTATTGCAATCAGTATGTATAAAATCTACATAGATAAATATCAAAGTTGATGCAACATACGCGCACATATACCTTGCTGTCTAAAACGTTCAAGAAAGAAAAGGCGACATGTGCTGAGCCAATATTGCAGTAACCCATTCCCCTCTCTGTTGTCCCCTTGTCGATGTTTGTTGGCTATTTCCCTCAGGGGAAATATACTGGCTTTTATGAGCCAAAGACATGTATGACACATGGCCACCAATAACCTAAGGAGAATGGTCTCTAGGTTCTTTGTTGATCGTTTCACCCATTTTGGCAAACTGCAGAAATTTAACCGGCACCATATGCTCAAGCATTACAGAAATTAACGGGCAAAAAATGGTGCATATATTTAACAATTGTTGATTACTTGTTTTGCTACCTCTAAGGTCTCGTTTCTTTTGAACTGACGGCCATGAAATTGTTATATGAATTACATATTAATCTGTGTTTACTGAGTGGAATTTAAGATGGTTTATTTTGAGGATCCTTTTCGGTTGGCCGTTTGATAACTTAACTGGATTCCCAGCGTGAGAAAGACATTTTTCGCATACCAATTCTGCATCTACAATTGCAGCGGCGTGAACACCAACGTAACTGGTCACTCAGTTCGTGTATGTGTTAAAAAGTAATCGAAAAATACAGGTCATGATACATCGATTGCTCATCCATCTTTCATTTTCTTTCTTTCTTTCTTTCTTTCTCTTTCTTTCTTTCTTTCTTTCTTTCTTTCTTTCTTTCTTTCTTTCTTTCTTTCTTTCTTTCTTTCTTTCTTTCTTTCTTTCTTTCTTTCTTTCTTTCTTTCTTTCTTTCTTTCTTTCTTTCTTTCTTTCTTTCTTTCTTTCTTTCTTTCTTTCTTTGGTCGCCACGTTGGTCATGATGCACATATCGAACCCCGTCTGCAACCGCGTCATGTGCCTCCTAAACACACCAAGCTCAATATCCTCTTTTCCATATAAATTGACAAAAAGACAGAAGAAAAGTCAGTGAGCGGGGCCTGTTTGGGAGAGATCCTGTGATGACGATGACGCCATGAATTTTCAGATGCAAGAGACACAATATGCATAATAAATTCGCATAGGATTGTTGAAAGTCACATATGATAACCTCATATTATGCTATTCCTATGGCCCATTTGAATATTATGCAAACACTTATTTGTCTTGACAAGTTACTCGTTCTGTCTGCATATATATATATATATATATATATATATATATATATATATATATATATATATATATATATATATATATATATATATATATATATATATATATATATATATATATATATATGATATCTGTCGCACAACAAAAATAAAAATCAGGGCTTGCAGCAACGCCGATGTATCGGTATGAACGTGTTTCCCATGAAAATTAACTAAGCGTTTTTTCTGTTTTGTGTTTGTCATCAATATGTCATCAGTCAACAGTTTTCCTCACCGCAGTCTGGATGCAATGCGTCCAGTATGTGCTCAGGGGAAATATGTTGACGAAGTCCTCACTGGGTAAAAATTACGACGCAAAAATGTTTGACTGTCTTTCATGTAAACAAAGGGTATAGTCTAAACATAAACACGCTGACACCTCCCAAGCGACACTGACTTGAGCAGGTCACAGTGATTGATTGTGGAATGTTAGAATACTTCTTCTTCATCGTTTTCTTGGTGACAAGTGATAGCTTTTACCAAATGACCACTCCATTACACAATGGGCACGCTCATTCAGTTTGACTGCTACACGCATGGTCAGGTCTGGCTGTTTTTAACAACATTTTACCATACAAGACGACTGTGATAGTCCATCTGCACAGCTCATGTAGCCTTCATAGACTGCAGTCACCCTGTGGCTCTGTCTAAAGAGTTCTCTTGTTTTCAAGTGAAAAATAAAATGGCCACGCGATAATGGGGATTAGGTTAACGCCATCTACTCCCAGTCTCCAACTTTAAAGAGGACCACGTTTGGGCGCAGTATCAAATTGGAGCTCAAATGATTATCTAGCCATCAATTGAAGAGTAAAATTGACTAATATTGTTCTATTGACCTTCGGAATAAATGCAGGTAAGACCACAGTGGACAAACGCAACAGACTCCTAGAAAAGGATTATCATCATGTGTAATATAAAAACGATAGCTCAAACGGTTCTTGAGATATCACTGAACACTAAATTCACTACAAAAGTAGCCATGAGACCATATGAACTACTCCAAGCTTACTCATGTACGGTCTCAAAACAGCCTTTACACAGCACCATCATCATACACATCACCAAAGTCCCAATTCAAATACTTCTATGGTTGCTATCCTGAAATGAATTTCACTCAACTTAATCGTTGGCCGTAAGGAGTGTAAAAATGAACATAAAATGCACTTCGAATAGGGTATCACCATCTTTCCCCATTTCAAAGTTGTAGCTCATACAGCTCTTGAGTCCCCCCCCCCCGCCCAAAAAGCTATATTCATTAAAATTGTCTTGTGTCATTGGAAAACCAACCCATTTGAACAATGGAGATGAGAGCAATTGGATTAGCCGTGCAGGAAGAGAAGATGCCTTTTTTTAAGATGACCAAACAATTGTAACCCTGCCTAAATAACAGAGAGAGAGAGAGAGAGAGAGAGAGAGAGAGAGAGAGAGAGAGAGAGAGAGAGAGAGAGAGAGAGAGAGAGAGAGAGAGAGAGAGAGAGAGAGAGAGAGAGAGAGAGAGAGAGAGAGAGAGAGAGAGAGAGAGAGAGGAGAGAGAGAGAGAGAGATTACTGTGACTTGATCTGTCGAATAAACATGGTGGAGACTTACCCAAGGTACAACCCCACCAAGCTTGAATAAGATTTAGCTACCGGTTTTTTGAAAGTCGAAAATCTGAATTATTTACATAGAATGAAAGCAAATTGGAAAAGAACAAAGAAAGAAAGAAAAAAAAGAAAGAAAGAAAAAAGAAACAAAAAAGAAAGACAGACAGAAAGAAAGAAAGAAAGAAAGAAAGAAAGAAAGAAAGAAAAAAGAAAGAAAGGAGAAAAATAAACTGTGAAAGATGGATAGAAAGTAAGCAAAGACGGAATTATTACAATGGTCGACAACTTAGTCAGCACGTCAGGGTCTAAAACACACCGGTGAATCGGAAAGTTGTTGGCTGTCTTTGTTGTGGTGTATCGTGGAAACGCATATTGAGATAATCATAAAAGGGTACAAAAATAAAATTTATTCACAAAATTAAATTGGTTTCGATAAAATAATCTTCAATGTTAGAGCATTTCAATAGTAACTGAGATATTGTTTCTGGCCTGAAGCAATTTTTAAATGCTCATTTTCGGTACTTTAAAATGTATTTTGGATAAAACATTTTCAAAATAAACTCACTTTCAAAATGAACTGATGGGCCTCGTGACTTTGTGTTTATGTCACTTCCTGTTTAATTGCTATTTCCATTGAAAATATACACCTCATGCAAAGTCCACGTATTTAATTTCGATGGGGACTGAATTTTGGAATATGTCATATAACTTTTTGTGTGAAATGAATTTTGGAAATCTGCCATCATACAGAGCATAAATATTTTTAATTTCGCGTGCCACCTAGTTTAGCATTTTGTAACATGCTTGAGAATTTTTCCTAATGTCAGCAACGTGAAATTACGTATCCATCAAGTGTTTTTATGTGTCAAAATGAACTAGTTTTGTGACAAATAATCATCATTTTTATGTTCATTCAATACTTTTTGTTTGTATGTCGGTCATATTCATTTTTTGTTGTATTATTATCCCTCCCTTGAAAACATTTTGACAGAGCCGACCAATAAATCATTTGGCGCCAGCATACTCATCGTGATCTCAAAAACTGGTACAAAGTATGTAGTTTGGTTCAAGGTTTACAGTGTTAATTTGTGTGTAATCTTCAAACTATGAGTACCAAGACGTACACGTATGCCACGAATATCTTAAAATAACAACGTTTTAGTGTCGCCTGGGTCTCTGCTCGATTTCCATATTTTACGTTCAGGGAAATGTTGAGAAAAATAAAACCTCAAACATCTGCAGAACAATCTTTACATTCTTCGGCAGTAAACATAGAAGGGTTAATTGTAATAACTGGGAGCAGAGCCCTGGGCTCCACTCAACACACTTACGTAAGTCCCGATATGTCCAACATCTTCCAAAATGTGATAGAAGTATAATGTTACATGTTTTCCCGAAGAAAATGCAAAGCAAGAGGCATGACAAACCAAGTGGACATTACTAGCGGTTCCCAGACAAAGTCCAGAAATATGACTTCTCAGCTGTTGTCGCTGTTGAAGATGACATTTCGATACATAGACTGTGACGGGACATGACCGTCACAGATCGTGTTTCGCCGTATGACATGAAAACAGATAAAGGGCCTCTTTCGTAGGCAATATGACAACTGTGTACAGCTCAGAGTTCGAGATCATATTCCCTGTCTTTGACAAATTATTCAGATTTATCAGAGGATTTCTGGTAGATCCACAAAGCAGTCATTGTGTGAAGATTTGAGATTGAACTTTTGCAGTGCTACATTTTGATTGGGTCAACAGCTTTCTTTGGCGCGCTTTGGGCGCGCATTGAGCCCAAAAGGTACCCAGGGAAGCTGTTGATCAGAACTATTATAATCTCTTGAGGAATTATATGCATGCTGGTACATGAATGATAGTCTTTTCACAAGGAATATTATAGATCACCGTGGCATCTGTATTGTAATTGAGAGCAGTTCGTCTTAAGTTGTTCAACTTCAGTCGCTGTTGGCATTGGAAGACTGAAAGGGAGTTAACTCCACTGGAATCAAAGCATGCAAAATATGTTGATGCATTATTGAAAAGCAAGAATATCCCTGCAAAATGTTTAATGAAACAAATATCATTCCTATGTCTATGACAAACATAAGACGCACATTCCTGTCACCATAGCAACAGAATTAGCACAAAGAATGTGTTGACAGAAGCTCCTCCAACTTTCACACGGTGCTGAGTGGCTAGTGCAGCAACACTTCCTGGATTTGCATCTAATAATCAAAAACAGTTTCACTAAAAACGTTCCTACCTGACTGCACTTTAAAACCAAAAGTCTTTGTCCAAGATATTGCACTTAACGATCTGGTGTTTGCACCACGCGTTCCGGGAAAGGCACGATGAACGCCGCGCACGGCGCTTGGCAGAAGAAATCTGATCTTTCTGGTACCCAGAGTCCTTGTGGCTGGCTCTGTCAGTAATCAGACACACGCCCGGGTCAAGTGATGGAATCAAAAGTCCATGATCAAGTAATTACATTTTGGGCGAAGACATTTCACGTCGGGGGGTGGTCGGTTGTGGCCGACCATGAAGGTGAAATGCGCCGTATCACATTCCTATCTCCAAGGGTTAACCGTATTTCTAATTATAAAATAGTTATTAAAGGGCGAAAAACAAATACAAATTCTACGTACTTAGATGAAATGAGCGTTAGTTTCTTTCTTTCTTTCTTTCTTTCTTTCTTTCTTTCTTTCTTTCTTTCTTTCTTTCTTTCTTTCTTTCTTTCTTTCTTTCTTTCTTTCTTTCTTTCTTTCTTTCTCTCTCTCTCTTTCTTTCTTGAAACTATAACATTCAATTGCTCTGGAACCAACTCTATAGGTCCATTATACAGACTTTTCGGACCAGGTTGTTATCACTTAGTGAACAAAAAAAAGCAAATCTGAGTAAACAAAGACCAGGCCGCCACAGTGTTTGTGGCTCTTGTCTCTCCTCTTTGACTTAGACTTTGACTCTGGTTCTAAAAGGGATCCCTTTGGAAATGAGCCTTGCACGGACTTTTGAGGATCATCCCTGAAGGGAAACATGTGGCATTATCGTCAAGTTGAGTCGAGCCAAGCTAATGGCACAAAGCAACGGTGAATAAGAGAAGTCGTAAGAGTATCAAAACAAGGTTTAAGAGGAGTTAAGTCTGAAATTATCGGAAGTTAAAAGCTTTACAGAAGAGGTCCTTAATTCAAAACAGTAAGAATTTATACTCACGAAAATCAGAAATGCAATGAAAGGGCATATTTGTTACATACTATCAACACGAATGCTTCAGTGAGAACGACAAGATCCTGCTCAGGAAAACCGAGTTAGGAAGATGTTTTTGAAGTGTATTTTACATCTTACCATGTCGAAGTGACTTACTCAGCTCGGGAAACAAAGTAATAAGAAAGATCTGTGTTTTCATTTCACTTTAAAATGTTGTGCATAATGCCACAACGGAACTTAAGGGGAGGTCCCCAGGAAATGTCTACTCTGCCTGAATTAAGTTGCCAAAAAACAATCGAGTGTCAAAAATGAAACTGATTAAGATTTGTTCCGATTTCCGATTAAAAACAAAAATCATGGATCTCAAATTATGTCCAATATCCGATTATTTTACTGCTGGTCCCCATTAAACGTATCAATAAAAAAAGGTCGGACCATTTGGTATGACATGTTTGCCCGCTAGATGGCTCTCAGGTACCAGCACATATTGGAGTTCTGGAGCTCCATGGTTCCTCAGATGCACCAGGAACCTGTTGTCACAATTCGGTGTATGGACAGACCATATTTAAACGAACAATTTGGAATTTAGGCACAATAAACAGTTTTCCAGCAACAAAAATATTTTATTCATGTCAAGTGTCAAAACAGCTTGGCGAGCTGATAACTTAATTATAGAGTTATGAAGACCATCAACAGAGGTTCTAACTTCATCTAGGGAGCCTGCTGGACCAAAGCCAGTTTTGCACTATGTCTTAGATTTTTTAACATATTATGGATTTACATTAAGTCCCAGTACTACAGACTTTAATACTCCCCATCCAGTGATTGTGTGGATTATATGACCGACGTCGCATATCATAATTGAACCGCGTAGCGCTGAGGTCATGATATCCGACGGAGGTCATTAAATCCACACAATCACTGGATGGGGAGTATTAAAGTCTATTCTATCATGGTTAGACTTAATCTAACTGTAATAGTTACCCCCAATGCAGCCCTTTTCGCATAGTAGGCCTACACAGGTCTACTAGCCACCCAGCTGATCTCCGAGTAAAGTGGCACTTCATTGCAATCACCACGCGTAGCACCAAATTACCGCAATGAATGTGTTTGTAATTTAATGCAAGTAGAGTTCCATTGATTCTACCAACCTTAGAGCATCACACACTCAGACAAACACTGTTCGACTGCGAGCTAACACTGTCATTAACTTTAACATCACATTTTGGAATCGATTAGAAATGCTTAATGGTGGAAACGGTAGGTCAACTGTTTCAAATGGAAATTTTCAATTCTGTCAACACATGGCGCTGCATTTATGTAAACAAAGCGTTCAGGCCTACCTCGAGAAGTTTAACAGCCCAAACTGTTTTCATCAAATTTTAACCATACAAACAAAACTATAGTTTCTTTTGGATAGATAAATGTTAATCATCCTCATAAAATAAAAACAAAACACAAACAAAAAAACAAAAAACAAAAAAAAAACAAAACAAAACAAAACCAAAAAAAAAAAAAAAACCAAAAAAAAAAAAAAAAAAAAACAAAAAAAACAAAAAAACAAAAAAACAAAAAAACCAAACCCCCCCCAAAAAAAAGAAAAAAAAAAGAAAAAAAAAAAGGTTGATTATAAACTGGAGCCGTGGTTGGTGCTGATACTAACACTGGTCAAAATTAAATTGAAGCCATCTGATTGGCCGTTGCCCGCTGCCCATGATAGAAACACTGAATAATCAGTGCTGATAATGATACCATTGATAGGCTGTGCACTTGGAAATGCATTCACCATGTACAGCAGCAGGCAAGCTCAAATTGTGTATTCAGCACAATAACGAGCTTATCTTAATTGGTCAGCCCTTAAGCGTCCACAGTCCGGCCTTTGACCTTGAGATGACCTCTGCCTGAAGTAAACCTTGACCTTAAAAATGACATTTTTGGCCTAAAATTGACCTTTGACCTTGACATTTGAGATGACCTTTGCCTTGTTATGATCGAACTCCTATACACTGGGAAGCACATCTACTATAGTATACAAGATATTGAAGATTTAAAACATTAATTAGCCTCATTTGCATAATTTTGCAAAGCATGACCCCTCTCATTATAAAAGGCGAGACTTCATTTATGGAAGTATAATTGTACCAAGTTTGGAGTTTCTGCGTGTAATACTTTTCAAATGAAATGTCGGACAAATTTGCCTGTAAAGAAAGAAAGAAAGAAAGAAAATTCCTAGAAAAACAGAATGTCTGTGTTAGCACACAGACATAATTATTAGGTTTGTAACATTGCACATTTTTGTAATTTACTTGTGACCTTGAAGGGTCAAAGGTCAAGGTCATATGAACCTTCGAAATTTTCATCCAGCCATAACTGTCAATTTCCATCCAATTTTAGCCATAACTGTCCATTTCCATCAAATTTTAACCATGTTGGAGTCAAATTGTTGGTATTGCAACACTGCATATTTTTATAAGCACATGCAACCTCAGAAGGTCAAGGTCATTTGGACCTTTGAAATTTTCATCCAACCATAGCTCTGTCAACTTTCATCAGGAAACCAGTACAGTTACAGTCATGTGATACCTGCACGTACAGTGCTACCACCACTGACAACATCCTCTATTTCTCTCTACCAGGAAATCAAGACTTCACTGTCTCTGCAGTCCGAATTTGGTATGCTTCACAAAATAATAAAAAAAATTATAATAATACCCTCCCCCCAAAAAAACAAAAGACAAAAAAAAAAAAACAAAAACAAAAACAAAACAAAAAACAAACAAACAAACAAACAAAAAACAAAACAAAACAAAACAAAACAAAACAAAACAAAACAAAACAAAACCCACCCACCCCCCAAAAAACAAACCAGAAATCTCATGTTGGTAACAATATATATATATATATATATCATCACGAACATACTTTCGGTTCTCTGTCTTGTGGTTACAGATCACAGTCGCAAGGAGATAGTCCGTAATTGTGAAAATACTGTGTTATCAGCATGCAGTAGCTTCTGTTTAAATAAAGTTAGCTAAGTCATGCTTGCTGCATCACAGAGTTGCTTCATTGGTGGTCATATAGGTGCACTGGCTTTCAGGCCAGGTGGGAACTTTATGGTGTGGAAGGACAATGATGTGACCCCGGCCAGAGCACAGTTCATACACCTGTATGACGCTGGCATCCCATGTTTTTCTGACATTTTTATCTGTTAAATACCGTTCACAAAATTTTAAAATACCAAAAAGCTGATTTTTTATACTGGAAAATGCTTTTATGAAAAATGGAAGGATTTATAACTGGTCTGTGGCCTATTAGGGTTAACTCTGTATGTGCTGGGACTGACATAGTCATGTTGTTATTCTATTATCGTCTATCAAGCAAGTTCCAAAATGGAACGTCAGCGCCTTTTGAGAGATGCCTGGACAATTTTAAGTGATCATAACAACTTTAACATGGATTGTGCATCCAAGATATGGCGTGGGACTTGAGATTACAAGGCAAATGGTTTGGGCTATGGTATTTAGTACCCGAGGCCAGCTCAAGAAAGAAAAAAAAGGAAGTTTTACACCCGCAGATCGGCAGTGAAAATCAAGTTTAATTGTCTCAATATTCCAAAAAGTCACGAAGTATCACATTTATGTCACAAATCATTGTGTGTAGAAATGTTGCACCTATCGGTGGAACCACACCACATAAATAATAACAGGATTCACTGCAAGACATTTAACAAGTGCACAGGCCATGCTCCCTTTGCTGAATGCTTGGTGGATAGGTAGCGAGCATAGTTCTAGTTTAGCGATACCTCACAGGTACTCCACAGGTAATCATAATATGTAAACGGATAACACCGTAAAAAGCGAGCACAGCTTTAAAGGTCCTATGGATTGAATAGATACCACAAATTGGAAAGTTGATGTTTAGGACTGTTAGAAATGGTATCTGAAAACCAAAATGTTAAATTTCATTTTTAAATAGTGTTTTTAGCACCAAAAATGCATCAAATTTGCGACAGGAAAGCGCGTGATATTTTCTCCGATCATGGCCTAATGTGGGAAAGCCAGAGTACCTTCAGTTTGCCAAGAGTTATGGCAGATACAACAGAGCTTATTGATTCCGGAGAATATGAATTGAGTTTTTTATGTACGTGGTCTGATGACAATGAAGAAGAATTAATTAGAAAAGCTGAAGCAGCAGAGGATAAGATCATTCAGCCTTACACACATGAGGGGACGCCCAGCACCCTATGGTCATAGTTCTTAAGGGAGTGCAGCCGTGGTACAGCCAGACGATCCCAACTTGCTATCTGGGCAATGATAACATCGTTGCAAAAGAGATATTTCCTATCAAAACTTATAAAATTCCATTTAACAAGAACAAGCATGAATGCAATAAATTGGAATTTGCGTCAAGATGGGCCAGGTCTTGCAATGTTTCAAATTTTAGCATTCACGGAAACAGCTACGGCCTACGCCTACGGTACATATAAAAGTCTAAATAAACAATTAATTTTCCCTTCCTATATGTGTGGCCTATGGATGATTTAACATAAGTTTACATTTATGAATATAGCTTTCGATATCAGTATAAATCCTACCCGGTAGTAACCTCACGACCCGTGGAGGGCAGTGATTTACGTTTCCGTATACATTGTCATCAGTGCACGTGTTTATGATATCCTTTATTTCAAATCGTATCCATTATGTAACAATGGTAAATATTTTATTGTGACTGATTTATTTTCTGGTTCCATATGAACGACAAGGTACAGTGAGATGGAATTTTGTACTCCCGATTATTGGGAGCTGGCCGTGGAGTGTCACAAACAATGGCACATGAGTGAAAAAGATGGAAGGCCAGCCGCCCACTGGTCTTGGAAGCTGTGCAGATGAGGCGTGAATGTGGTTGCTATCCAAACAAATGTTATCTGGTTATGGGATTAAACACCTCTCAATATACAGTAGCAATTGGACATACACATGACAGTGGCCAGCTAACTCAACCTATTTTAGACTGTTCAACCTTAGAACTGGGCATGGAACAAGATCGGTCCTTGTTTGTCAATGTTTTCTACCTTTTTTCCCCCATCAATTGAATCAAAATGGTTAAACACGCTGGGGTTTTGTTACTTTGTAAAAACATCCAAGACCACCGCTGTGACTGTGACATTCGATTGATATTTATGTGATACATTGTAACAGTCGTAGAATTACTAGAGATACACTTTGCTGTTATGCAAGCTTTGAATCGGAATCATGCTGAAAATTAATTTGCAAATACTGTCAAAAAAAAAAAAAAAAAAAAAAAAATCCCTGTTTCTGGTTTTATGAGTTATGCCTAATTTGGCCAGTTCCATGGATACTTCCATTGGCCAGTGATGGGGACCGTATTTGGCAACAGCAGCAGCTTTTTCCTGCCAAACCTATCCTAAACATCGTCATATTTGACAAATCAAAGTTACTTTCCACAAAGTGTTCGCTACAGAGGTTAGATCGGTTCCCAGGGCCTTGCCACTTGTTCCTGTAAATCTTGACTGCGGGTCCACCCTCTCCGTAATTTCAGGTCTTTGGGAGAATGTAAACAAGCTGTAGAACGTATATTGCTACAATTGACAGCAACACACCAACCCATCCTGGGCGGGAACAGGGACAAAAATGAATATTTCCACATGCATTTTTAATCCTGTTGGTTTAAACATATTTTATTCAAAAAAGAAAACAATTGGGGAGAAGGGCAAGGCCTATATTGATCCCTCTGATCGGAAGAAGACAATCCTGTTGGTAAAGGGTGAATAAGATATGTTTAAACCAAGGGATACTTGACAGCCATGGCTCGCTAGCATGGTCGGAGTCTTCCCTGTCAGCCAGCGGTGTTGCGTTTGTGACATCACAAGGCTTTCGCGCCTTGTGGGTGTCGGAAATGAACGGAAGGCGCCGATTGAAGGTGCAGTGAGTTTTTAAAGTAAAAATGTGAATAAAAGTGTC
This sequence comes from Hermodice carunculata, assembly GCA_964020975.1. Lineage (NCBI taxonomy): Eukaryota > Metazoa > Annelida > Polychaeta > Eunicida > Amphinomidae > Hermodice > Hermodice carunculata. The sequence continues at coordinate 54,931,327 of OZ026617.1, forward strand.
ATTTTCACATCCAGTTTTTAAAAATCGCACTGTTTGGTGAGAGCAACCCAGGAGTCACCCATGTATCAAATTTGAACATGGTCAATCAAGAGGACCTTTAATTCTTATGGTGTATATATATACTATAGAAGTGCCTCCGGCTGTGCCCAGGTACCAAATTAAACTGACGTCAAAAGAGGTAATGTGTAAATGGGGGAAGAACATCCATTTTCAACATGTTTCAACAAATGTCCAAGTTACCCAAGGCCTAACAAAAATATATGTGTGGTTCCGGTAACCTGACAGACCGTACTAAAAAGGCCCAATCCTAAAATTATGGACCCCCCCCCCCCAAAAAAAAGTACTTTTAAGCCGCCCTTCCCTAATAAATACTGATCGACCCAGGCCAGTGTCAAAAACTCGGTCAGAGACCCAAGTGGCCCAGAAAAGTCCGTATTTTTTTTCAGTGGCCCAAATGTGACCTACACTGCCCAATGGGCCGAAGGCATGCTGGGGGGGGGGGGGGAGGGTCTGGAAGCATTCCCGCCCCCCTCCCCCTACGAAAAATTTTGAATTTGAGCATACAAAATGGTGCATTCTGGGGGAGTTTCGAGCATCTTGCCTTGATTTAAACATATTATATTCTTTCGAAAGCGATCTTGCCTTCATATGGTTGGCGAAATAACATTTTAGTCATTATTGGTCTGATTTTGCTATTTTCCCTGTGATTATACAAAAATCTGATGAAAATTAGCAAAAATTAGTAAGAAAATAAATTAAACTAAAAGCATCACCATATTATCAATAAAGATAAGAAAAATTTTGTGTTCATACATGAAAGGCTATAGAGAATTTAAAATTGCTGCATTTAGCCATGGTGGGTGCGGTATCGGTATCTAGTTTTGCCAGGTTTCAGGTGTCCGTTCTCAGAGTTAATGGAGCGAACTGTCGTCAACGTATTTTTAAAAGATAACTTACAATCTTAACTTTAATCTGCCCGCTCGGTTGTGTCTGAAGCGGTTATCATCGTTAGTTATAAATGCAAGTGCAACATGAAGGCATGCATCCACACACGCTGCAATGCATTGTGGGAAAGGGAAATCACAGTGAATCGTAGCCACGTGTTTTCAGCAAGGTTCCATGTGTCCGTTCTCAGGGCAAGCAGTCGTTAAAGTTCCTTTAAAACATGACTTACTATCTTAACTTTAATCTGTCCACTCGGTTGTGTCTGAAGCAATTATCATCATTAGTTACAAATCCAAATGCGACATGGCACGCTCGAGCGCCATTTTGAACATTGAACAATTAATGCATTGATTGTGGGACAGTCTCACAAAAGTACACTTGATTTGGTTATCAAAGTGAATCATGGCCACAGCATGTATATCATCATTGATGCTTTGAAACAATTGGAAAATATTTACTTTTGGTTTCATATATAATAACCCTCTTCTCAACCCCACTTGGCAAGATCGTCCCAAAGCTCATTTACAAACCATTGGCATCGGGTGCAGAACTCACTATTTCGCGATGACAGCCAAGTCGATTGGCTATTTTGAAGAGGGAGAGTCCAAAATATATGTGTGATTAGTATTAAGGGCAGGTTAATTTGTCGAATGAATGTAATGAAAAATATATAATGGGACTTTTCCAGAATGAGCATTACCTGAAAATGTAAATACAACGACAAACATTGACCAGTTGCAGGCCCCAGAATTAGGATTTTGTATCAGACAGTGAAGTCGCTCTGAGGCAATGATATGAGGGTCAGCAATAGGCTGAGTGCCAAGTGCCACAAAGCGTCAAAGACGAAGCTCAATGGAGAAGGTTGCCCGATAGCGGATAGTGTTATGGAGGTGCAAGCTAGTCAACCAATACAAAGCCAGTTGAGATAAAGTGGGCGGAGCCACATATATGATATAGACCACGAGGTACGGGAAAAGAGCAGCGGAAGGTGACAGAGAGAGAGAGAGAGAGAGAGAGAGAGAGAGAGAGAGAGAGAGAGAGAGAGAGAGAGAGAGAGAGAGAGAGAGAGAGAGAGAGGCAAGAGAGACACGGCTTCAGGTTGACCTATAGTTGGTGTAACTCCACAGGCCTCTTAAATAAAAGGAGAAAAGGCAAAAGAAAGAATCTTTATCATTCGGGATTTTACTAGATCAATGTCCAGTGACACATATCTGATCCTAAATGCTCCCAAGTACGGAGCCCCAGAGGGGACATGAGTAAAAAAAAATTTTCTTTTACGTGGGAACGTAAAAGAAATTTTTTTTCACAGCAAAAAGCAGTATCTAGAGCCTCAGAGGCGCTATAATATATTAAAATTTATGCCCTTCCATGAAAAGAATTATTATTTCCCTCACAAATATTTTGCATTCTCACATAAAAGTTTTGCGTTCCCTCGTAAAAGTTTTGCGTTCCCACGCAAAGGTTTTGCATTCCCTTGCAAAACTCTTGCGTTCCCATGCAAAAGTTTTTCGTTCCCTCGCAAAAAAAGTTTTGCGCGGGAACGCAAAAAAGTACTTTTTACCTCATGTCCCCTCTTGGGCACTATGTATTAGCCCAAGGGACATAAGTAAAAGGAAAAATAATCAGTGCGAGGGAGCGCAAAAGTTTTGCGAGGGAACGCAAAATGTTTTGCGAGGGAACTCGAAACTTTTGCGAGGGAACGCAAAAAATATATTTCTCTCATGTCCCCTCTGGGGCTCCGTACCCAAGAAATGCGATCCGGCAAACCAAACTCTAAACGAAACTACATAACATGTTGAAGAACGGGGTTTGATTTCCCAATGACTCGGAGTTTTGGCGATGACCACCCATGTGCCACAATATGGAGCGTGCTACAGCCGTGAAACACCACTAACTTCGATCCAATCATGACTTTTGGAGAGGATTATCAGTTTTACACTACGGACAATACAGTCTTGAAACACCACCGATTTTGATTCGGAAATGGATTACAGGCCTATACATTGGACCTATTGGAGACACCAAGCTTGCTAGGACTCATTTTTAAATAGGTATGTGCATGCACACGATGCTTTTATATAGTTTGGTGGCACCACTAGTTTTAAGTGTCCAAACATCGCGTTACCAAAATGACGTTATTAAGCCCCCACAACAAAACATTTCTAGGTGGAACCTAAATAAGGTCAGTGACTGGAATGCATTTAAAAATGAATTGAATAAACGTCTCAGTTCTTGGCATTGTAAAAACTTTAAATCGGTTAACGAGGCATGGGCCTCCTGGTCAAAGGTTGTTATTACAACAGGTGAAAAGATTGTGGGTAAAAAACCAATCGAAGGCAATGCCAGTCGCCTCTGGGACTCGGAAATAGGAAATTTGATTAAGAGCAGGAAAACTGCTAATACTAGTAACAGGTTCTGCCGTTACTGGTCGCATAAAGGACAGTGCAACCCTGATTTGGTGCAAAATTTATAGCATGAATATTTAAGAAAAAAACATATTATTCAGCAAAAATTAAGACAAAGAAGGTGAACAATAAAATACAAGTCATAACACGGAATTGGGAAAAGGTTAAAAAAATACCAAGGCATATTGGCGTATGCTGAAACGTTTAAATTGTAACAATGACTATTTCATTGGAATTTTAGACCCTCGTGATAATACACGAGTTATTGAGGACCCACAGGAAATATGTCGGGTGCTCAAGGAGTACTGGCAGGGCCTTGGGGAGCAGAACAAGGGGGGGGGGGGCAGCGAAAAGGATGCTGCAACATTATCACAAAGGGTAAAGAACTTACAGTTAGAATGTGGTAAATCTGAAGGTCTTACGGATGTAGTAATAAATATTCATATGGTTGGCAACGCTTTAAAACGCCTAAAACTGGGAAAGGCATGTGTAGTGGATAATATCCCAAATGAATTTCTGAAACATGATGGTAATACGGTTATCAAGTCATTGGTGGAATTATTTAATTACTGTAAAATTATGGAATATTATTCAGACCAGTGGCACCAGGGCTATTTAAAACCCTCACACAAGGGCGGTAATAGGAAATGTCTTGGAAACTATCGAGGTATTACCATCGCGTCCAATGTGTATAAACTTTTTGCTTCTACTATTGAAACACAATTTATGGCTTACTTAGAGGAAAATGGAATTTTAGGTGAATTTCAGGGATCATACCGTAAAAGATGCCGACTGGAGGACCAATTTTTAACTTTGAAGGGTCTTTGTTCTCTGAGAAAGATGCAAAAACAGAATACTTAGTTAGCTTACGTAGACATTTCCAAGGCATTCGATACGATAAATAGAGATCTACTGTTTATTCATCTATGGAAAAAAGGTGTACAAGGAAAGGCATGGCGCCTCATCAAGGGTTTGTATAATACAGTTGAAAATAGACTAATTTTCGGGCCATTAGAAAATGAAATATTTGAAGAAACCGAAGGAGTTAAATAGGGATGTATATTATCCCCTACTCTCTTTTCTATTGTAATGTTGGACTTGGCAGACATGTTGTATAGCCATAATCTCGGAATTCCATTTGGAAGCGGCAAAATTCCCAGTCTTCTATATGCTGATGATGTTTGCTTCCTTGGCGACAGCTAGGAAAACCTTTAAATGATGTTAAATGTAGCAGGTGGATTTGCATCTAAATGGAACATGTCTTTTAATGAAGATAAGTCAAAAGTTATGATTATAGGTAAGCGGGTTAATCATGGAAAAAGGTGGCAGCTGGGCAACATGTTCATCTCAGAATGTACTACTTATAAGTACTTGGACATTATCTTTGCACAGTCTCTGTCTGAAACATCTCATATAAAAGTTCGTTTAAGATCTAAGGCGGCTCATCTAAGAGGTTATATGTGCAGCATACTATCCTCCCATGACGATATAAATAGGATAAATTTTAGTAATACCATGTGGAAAAATGTTATACTTCCTTCTATATCACATGGAAGTGCCGTCTGGCTAAACAACACCAGAGAGAGTGTATCTATTTTAAAGTCGATCCAATACTTGAAAGCAAGGGCTGTAATGAATATCAGATGCACCCCGGCAATGGCAGCAGTTCTAGGAGACCTCGGTTGGCTCCCTATAAATCTAGTTTTGGATCGTTTCCGCATAAAGTACTTTCATAGAATGAAGTATGACTTACCAGACACGCGTTTATGTAAGCAGATATTTGTGGCTTTAAATGAAGAATATTCAAAAGGAATATATAATGTTTGGCCATATCTCCCCGAGATGCACAAAGTGCTTAAAAATGCAAATGACAGTTGGCTCCAACCGTTTATGAAGCTAAATTTACAAAGTTACGTTCTTTCGTTCCAAAATATTGACGAATTTGCATCTCTGTACTGGTATCGATCGATAAAAAGATGCCCGTTTTGAGAAAAATACATGCTTGGTTCTAACAATTTTAATGGCATTGGATTAAAGTTTAAAGCGCGTACATGGTGTTTGGGCCTATAGGAGGTTTTGTGTAAATGGAAAGTGACTACCGATACCAAATGTGATTTATGTAAAGGTGCTACTGAAGATTTAATTCATTTTCTGTTTCTTTGTCCTTTCCTTAATCATATCCGAAACAAGTATTATAACCTGCTGGAATGCACACTAAGGTCAGAAGGAGCACTTGATGTATGGCACAGATTTTGTAGTTTATCCAGTTTTAGTAAACTATGCTTATTTCTTGGAGAACATGTTTACGATTTTGGTGAAACCCCAGTTCAAGTTTTTAATATGATTTCTAAGCAGTATTTGATGGAAGCGTGGGAATGTCAACGTGAGTCTCTCGCAGACACGTCAGGGTAAAACCGGCCTATTTTAGATATCGAAAATATTGTAAGTAACCTTGTACTAATTGTACATATTTTATACTGCATTGCTGCTTTGCATGTAATGTTTTCATCCGACACGCCGCAGGTTCTGCCCTGCCGTACCACCCTGAGCGGACAGGCTCGTTTATGGATCCAAAATATAGATGTTCAAAATTTGGAATGGAAAGATTTCAATACGAAATTTGTGAATCGTTTTTCTGATGTTCAGACGCGAGAGGCAGCATTGGGTGCCTTCCGTAACTGTATTCACCGCAGTGGTGAGTCTATGGACACGTTCCTGGCGAGACTACGCCGTCTCTCAGTACGCTTAAATTACGCGGACGACAACATGGTGCTTGACCAATTTCTAAACGGCCTGCCCATGGATGCCAAAAGTTTCAGTTATGATGGCGAGACCAAAAAATTTAGAAGATGCAGCTGGACTCGCCCATCTCCAAAAGACCACAGTGAAGGAAGTAACCTCTCACCAAAACAAAACAAATGATTCTCTTTACGCAATAATACAAAATTTAAGTGAAGAAGTGGCCCATCTCAAAGTAGACCAAGAGCGGAGTCGCAATGCAAAGAAAGAATCTAGAGATTCATCCTCCAGTCGGAGTATGGCTAGAAGTCGGGAGAAGAGGTATCGCGATTATACTCCCAATAGAGTCAGAGATAGATCCAGGGATAGATCTTTTGGCCGTGGAGAGTCCCGTGGTAGGGGCAGAGATAGCTTTAGAGGAAAAAGAGATGGGCGACAATACCAATGACGTGATCGTGGTCGCGGCATATGTTTTTACTGTTCGTCTACAGAGCACTTTATTGGCTCATGTCCAAAAAAATGCACGATACGTACTTTCATGCGGCTCAGATGTGTAACTATCAATGTGGCATGCAGCCACAATGTAACAATCCCCCACCCCAGAGTAACAGCAAGGTAAACAGCTCTCAGCAGGCGTGTATTCAAAGTGTTCACTCAAATCAGCATTTTTAGATGGCCGAAGGGTTAATAACAGCGCCATATGGACCCGGCTGGCCAAAATGACACATACATAGACAGAGATTCGCAAATATTTGACCCCCAGACAGGGATTAGTTGTGATTATATAGGACCCACAAACAGTGACAAGAGTAATATTGGTGGAGAAGGGGGGTGAAATTAGACTGGACAATGTGAACATGGTTGAAGGGGTGCTACCGAACAAACAAAAGGTGTTATTACTGGTAGATTCAGGGGCAACTAAAACCCTCATAAGCGAAAGAACAATCTGTCAGTCTTCATTTTTTGTAAGACAACAGAGAATTCCCATCGAACCTCTGAATTTTTAAGTCGGCAACGGTGATACTCTCAAGAGTCAATCGTGTATCGAATTCAAAATTCGTATTCAATGTCAGGAGTTTCGTATTACAGCGTTAGTGGTACCCAACCTGGGGGTAATCGACATTGTGCTAGGGACAAAATCTTTGAAAGAAATTGATGCAAAATTAGATTTTGTTTCACAAATGCTGATGTTTAAAGCAAGAAGGGTTAAGTTACATGCAATCCAAAATTACATCATTCGGCCAGGGGAAAGCAAGAGCATAACACTGAAAGCTGCAGTTCCATCATTCATGAAGAATAGGGAAGCTATTCTTCAGCTCAATGAGTTCTTCTTGAGCCCTTCACACCCCAGGATGTAATCATAAAATTAAGGAAAGGACATACTTCCATTCTTGCGGACAACAACAGCAGTAAGGATCTGAAAACAAAATCCAAGCTACCGGTAGGGCGTGTAAACTTGAGGACTTTCGGGGATATTTCTTTCCCAATCACTCATGTAAGTGTCGGTCAAAAGGTCACAGCATTACACAGGGACCATACGGATGTTAGTCAGGTCTACGTAAGCATGGAAGTTGCACAGGAAGATCGCGATTTTGAAGGACAAACTGACAAAATTGACGCCAAGACTGAGACAATTTTCCGTGCGAAAGTGCGACAGCATAAGATAAAAATGCATCCATTCTTAGTATAGACCACAACGATCGAAGGCTTGACATGACGGATGAAGAAATCATCAAGCAGCAAGAAATCAGCGTAGACAAGTGTACACTTTCAGCGGAGAATAGGAAGCAGCCGGGGCAAGTGTTAATAGAGAATTCTGAAGCATTTTCCCTACATGGTAAATGAAGCATTTTCCCTACATGGTAAAATAGGGAACTGTACGAATCACGAAGTAGACTTTGAGTTGACAGACAAACGCCCTTTTCATATACGACCATATTTTGTAAGTGAGCAGCAGAAAGAGCATATTGACAGATCAATAAAAAAAAACTTGTTTAAATGGGTGTTCTCTCTCAAGCAAGATCTGCTCATACGAGTGCTTAAGCTTGTCAAAAACAAACGTTCTGGGAAATATAGAGTATAGCGGCAGATTTCCGCTTTCTAAACAACCGGGTGGAAAAACAAAACTTTCCATTCCCCCTGATAAAGGAAGCCATTCAAATACTAGGTGGTTCTGGTGCAACGATCCCAAGTACGATTGATCTGTGTAAAGCATATTTTGCCTTACATCTAAGCGAAAAAAGCAAAAAATGCAAAAAATACAAAGGAGTGGCAGATTATTTTGCAGGTAGAACATTTGTACACGAATATTACCTATTAATCGACTTTGTTCGTTTAAAGCCTGTACGTACCACTACTGAATGATATGGAACTGAAGGCCAATTGTATAGTTGAAGTGTGATTTGAAGTGCCAGATCCAGGTTTTGATAACGCAGATACAGCAGTATGGAAGTCGAGATGAATCACGGATCCAGACTTTGACCATTTTTATTGGGCATCAGTATTCAGTGATTACGCGGGGAGTTGATATACTGTGAAATGATGCCATAGGTGGAAGCCAAGCGGCGGTAGCCTTTGATGATTGAGAAATAACGCGAGAACTCTGTTATGGAGGAGTTACTGTCAAGTCGAACTGGAGTAATAGATGAATATCTCCGACACTCAATGCATACCTTTGATCACACGTGGAGTTACAATTTGGATTTAACACCGCAAATGAATATATACTGGCCGGAAAATCACAAGTTCTGAAGAGACATTTTCTTGGTACGAACGTGGACACTAATTTAGATGTAGATTAAATTTTAATTCAGTTTCTATGAACATAGTTTCTTTCATTCGCTTATTATAAATTGTAAACCTTGTATCTCAATATAAAATGATCGATCATAATAATTGTATGTTAAGCATTTTCCCTACATGGTGAAATAGAGTTGAATTTGGAGACACACTATGGAAAAGTGTCATCTCACCTTCCATTTCTCATGGGTGTGCAGTATGGTTTACCAATACTAAAAAAGGTCTTTCGACACTAAGGTCATTACAATATTCATTTGCCAGAAAAATTCTAAATGTTAAACTAGGAAAGATGATTTGCTGCATAGCAAATCAGTGTGTGTGTCTTCAAAGCATATTGGTATGGCAAAGTACAACTATTCCATAAAACAGGAGTAGAAGTTGGAATGACATCTCTATCTATTATAGCTTTGAAGTTATTCAAGATTTAAAATTTCTAATGGGTCTATTTAGCTATTTAAATTGCTACAACTTTTATTTTTAATTCATTAGGTGATTAGGTGCCAATGGTCAACAACCCCCCAGTAGAAGTTGGAATGACATCTCTATTATACTGTTGAAGATATTCAAGATTGAAAATTTCAAATGCCCCTAATTTGCATAATTTTAAACATCTTCATTTCTCTGTATAAAACAGTCAAACTCCTTGTATAGAGGTACAATCATGCCAAGTTTGGACTTTGTATGTATAATAGTGTCCGAGAAAAGTGTCGGACAAATTTGCTGGAATAGAAGAAAGAAAGAAAGAAAGAAAGAAAGAAAGAAAGAAAGAAAGAAAAAAAGAACAGTATGTCTGTGTTGGCACACAGACATGATAGAATGCATGAGCAGGGATCTTGAGCATTTCCTGGACTGTGTAATTGTATATAAATAATGTAGCCCAAAATGTTTTTTCTAAGAGCCACTGAACTGACTGGTGTCCAGAAAGAAAACATTAACTTATAATTAAATTACCAAACAGACATAGCTATTCAATCAATGCAGCCAATGTTTATATGACAAAATTAACTCATTCAGTGATGAACCCAAAGGATATGCTCTTTGCTAATATTTTCAAATTTGCATTGCTAATACAATGTGTGAAACAAATGAAAAAGGTCAGAATATCACAAATTATGAGCAGATATTATATTCTATTATGATTGTCAGAAATTTTAAATCAGAACCCCCTCATTTAAAAGATAAGAATACTCAATATATCCCTTTGATACAAATTTTACTGACAGTAAATGAAGACTTCTGTCCTGAATGAGTCCAGGGATGCCGCATTTTCAAAGGGTCATTTTGATGTCACATCTTGTAAAATATATACCAGGATTATGGCTTGTTTGCAGTTTAATTGAGATGTGACACCCCTGTAAAAATATCCCAAAGGTCTTACAATGTTGATAAAGGCTCCAGATTATGAGTGAAATCTATTGGGGGTAATAAAATACACATAAACTTAAGAGGAAAGGGTAGGGTTTATTTTGATGTGGTTACACTTGCCAGGACTTTGGAATAAGCTGGCCATTTGGTACCAATCATTCACTGTCACTGCTCATGTGTGTTTGGTGGGGTGGCAGACACATAGCAGGGCCAGCTCCACAGTAAAACGGTGTCCCTTTAGCCGGATAATTTTGTATAAAATCCAATTATTTGAGGCTACAAAAGTGAAAATAAAACCCATATAAATGTCTACAGCAGCACCCATGTGAACCTGTTTACAAACACCACTAATTACAGCAGCCGGGTTGAGTGGCAGGGCAAAGAGGTCAGTGATAGGCTGTTTGGCCCGCCGGCACTGTGGTCACAACTAATGAGACGGCCCCCAGAGCTCAAGTTAGGTGGAATGGACTGTATACTATATAACATATTGAAGATTTAAAACTTTAAATAGCCCTCATTTGCATAATTTTGAAAAGCATGACCTCTCATTATAAAAAGGCCAGACTTTATCTATAGAAGTATAATTGTGCCAAGTTTGGAGTATCTACGTGTTATACTTTTCAAATGAAATATCGGACAAATTTGCCTGTAAAGAAAGAAAGAAAGAAAGAAAGAAAGAAGAAAGAAAGAAAGAAAGAAACTAGAAAGGAAGATTTGCTTTAAAGCAAATCTGTCTGTGTGCCTTCAAAAGCTGTAAATATTAAATGGTACAACTTTTGTGCTCAGGTACTTCACATTGCATAAAGTTTATGGCTGGATGATATTTCCAAGTTCAAATAACCTTGACCTTTTACCTTTAACCTTTATAGGTCACACGTAAATTGCAAAAATGTACAGTGTTACAATACCCACAATTTTAAGTCCAACATGATTAGAATTGGATGGAAATTGGCCGAGTTATGGCTGGGTGAAACTTTCAAAGGTCCAGATGACATTGACCTTTGACCTTTTGGGGTCACATGTAATTTTCAAAATGTGCAGTTTTGCAATAGCTACAATTTGAACCAAACATGATAAAAATTGGATAAAAATTGACCAAGTTATGGCTAGAAGAAAGCCGCCATCGAAAGTGGCCTTTGACCTTGAAATGACCTTTGACCTTGAGATGACCTCTACCTGAAGTGAACCTTCACCTCAAAAATGACACCTTAGCCTAAAACTGATCTTTGACCTTGACATGACCTTGACATTTGAGATGGCCTTTACCTTGCTATGATCAAACTCCTATACACTCATAACCACATCCACTATAGTATATAAAATATTGATGATTCGAAACTTTAATTAGCTCTCATTTGCATAATTTTCAAAAACATGACCTCTCATTACAAAAAGGCCAGACTTCATCTGTAGAAGTATAATTTTGCCAAGTTTGGAGTTTCTATGTGTAATACTTTTTAAATAAAATGTCGGACAAACTTGTCTGGAAAGAAAGAAAAAGAAAGAAAGAAAGACAGAAGGAAGGAGAGAGAGAAAGAAAGAAAGAAAGAAAGAAAGAAAGAAAAACAGTGTGTCTGTGTTGGCACACAGACATTAAGAAAGAAAGAAAGAAAGTGAGAAAGAAAGAAAGAAAGAAAGAAAGAATTCCTAGAAAAACAATATGTCTGTTGGCACACATCCATGAAAAAGAAAAAAAGGAAAGAAAGAAAGACAACATTTTTGATAGTATGTAATGATATATAAACTACCACAGACTGTGTCATCATTCTTTTCCATTTCATTCTCATGAACCAAGTAGTCTTCTAAGCATGATACAACTTGTAGACGTCAGTCTATTCATACATGTGCATGCTTTGTTTACATTGAACACTGACCTGGCTACCCGTGGCTTGTACGATATCCTAACCTTGCAACCTCACTGCAAGGAAAGCTACAGCTTCCTGTGGCTTTCAGTTGAATCTGTTATGTCTTACCCAATTAATTAATTATGTGTTGTTCCAATGTTTTAAGTTACGTCTTGTCTGTCTTGTGTAAACATGACAAAAGCAGTCACACACGGCATTCTGTGTGCTACTCAGGGGCACACATGCAGACAAGCATGCTGCCCGTAGCCTGATATCAAACCCAGGCTCTCTTATCTGGGCTAAAAGTATCAATTACCAAAGCAGACCCCCGAATCTGGACTGATACCATCTTTGAAGCCTTTGGTACTTCACATTCCATTACGCTTATGGCTAGTTTTAACAAAAAGGCCTGAATGAGCTTGACCTTTAATCTTTAGGCATTGCATGTAAATTACAAAAATACGCAGTGTTGCAATACCTACAGGTTGGGTCCAACATGGTTAAAATTGGTTGAAAATTGACTGAGTTATGGCTAGATGAAACTTTCAAATGGGAAAATGACATTGACCTTTGACCTTTAGAGGTCACATGTAAATTACAAAAATGTGCAATCTAACCAACATATTAATCGCAGTTGGATTGATTACCTGTACCTATAATATTTTTGGAGATATTCAAGATTTAAATTTTCAAATGGCCCTAATTTGCATAATTTTCAAAACCGTTGAACCTCTTTACAAAAAGACCAGGCTTCATGTATGGAAGTATAATCATGCCAAGTTTGGAGTTTCTTTGTAAAACACTTTTCAAATGAAATGTCGGACAAATTTCCCTGTAAAGAAAGAAAGAAAAAAAGGAAGGAGAAAGAAAGAAAGAAACTAGAAAAGATGATTTGCTGCATAGCAAATCAGTGTGTGTGTCTTCAAAGCATATTGGTATGGCAATGTACAACTATGCCATAACACAGGGGTAAAAGTTGGAATGGCATCTCGACCTATTACAGCTTTGAAGTTATTCAAGATTTCTAATGGTGCTATTTAGCATAATTTAAATTGCTACAACTTTTGTTTTAGATTCATTACATGCACAATGGTCAGGAACCCCCTATTAGAAGTTAAACTGACAGGAACATGAACCAAATAGGATGAAAATTTACCAAGTTATGGCAAGATGAAACTTTCAAAGCGCCAAATGACCTTGACCTTTGCCCTTTCGAGGTCACGTGTTCTTATAAAAATGTGCAGTGTTGCAATACATACAATTTGAGTCTAACATGATTAGAATTGGATGGAAAATAGCCAAATTGTGACTGGATGAAACTTTCAAGGGTTCAAATGACCTTGACTTTTGACCTTTAGAGGTCACAAATAAATTTTAAAATATGCAGGGTTACAATAGCTACAATTTGAGCCCAACATGATCAAAATTAGATAAAAATTGACCAAGTTATGGCTAGAAGAAAGCCACCATCGAAAGTGGCCTTTGACCTTGAAATGACCTTTGACCTTGAGATGACCTCTACCTGAAGTGAACCTTGACCTCAAAAATGACATTTTGGCTTAAAAGTGACCTTTGACCTTGACATGACCTTTGACCTTGACATGACCTTGACATTTGAGATGACCTTTACCTGGCTATGATCGAACTCCTATACACTTGGGACCACATCTACTATAGTATATAAGATATTGAAGATTTAAAACTTTAATTAGCCCTCATTTGCATAATTTTCAAAAGCATGACCTCTCATTATAAAAAGGCCAGACTTTATCCATAGAAGTATAATTGTGCAAAGTTCGGAGTTTCTACATGTAATACTTTTCAAATGAAATGTTGGACAATTTTGCCGGTAAAGAAAGAAAGAAAGAAAGAAAGAGAGAAAGAAGAAAGAAAGAAAGAAACTAGGAAAGATGATTTGCTGCAAAGCAAATCAGTGTGTGTGTCTTGAAAAGCATATTGGTATGGCAATGTACAACTATTCCATAAAACAGGAGTAGCAGTTGGAATGGCATCTCTATCTAGTATAGCTTTGAAGTTATTCAAGATTTAAAATTTCTAATGGTGCTATTTAGCATAATTTAAATTGCTACAACTTATATTTTTAATTCATTAGGTGAGCAATGGTCAAAAACCCCCTAGTAGAAGTTGGAATGACATCTTTATCTATTATAGTGTTGTAGATACTGAAGATTGAAAATTTCAAATCCTGCTAATTAGCATCATTTAAATTGGAACAACTTTTGTTTTAGATTCATTACATGCACAATGGTCAACAACCCCCTAGTAGAAACTAAGATCACATCTCTATCTATGATAATTTTGAAGATATTCGAGTTTTAAAATTTCAAATGCTGCTAATTAGCAGAATTTAAATTGCTACAGCTTTTGTTCTTATAAAAATGTCCAGTGTACCAATTCCTACAACTTGAGTCCAACATGATTAGAATTGGATGGAGATTGGCCAAGTTATGACTGGATGAAACTTTCAAAGGTCCACATGACCTTGACCTTTGAACTTTACAGGTCACATGTAAATTTAAAAAATGTGCAGGGTTACAATAGCTACAATTTGAGCCAACATGATCAAAATCGGATAAAAATTGACCAAGTTATGGCTAGAAGAAAGCCACCATCGAAAGTGGCCTTTGACCTTGAAATGACCTTTGACCTTGAGATGACCTCTACCTGAAGTGAACCTTGACCTCAAAAATGACATTTTGGCTTAAAATTGACCTTTGACCTTGACATGACCTTTGACCTTGACATGACCTTTGACCTTGACAGGACCTTGACATTTGAGATGACCTTTACCTTGCTATGATCAAACTCCTATACACTCGGAACCACATCTACTGTAGTATATGAGATATTGAAGATTTAAAACTTTAATTAGCCCTCATTTGCATAATTTTGAAAAGCATGATCTCTCATTGTAGAAAGACCAGACTTTATCCATAGAAGTATAATTGTGCCAAGTTTGAAGTTTCTACATATAATACTTTTCAAATGAAATGTCGGACAAATTTGCCTGTAAAGAAAGAAAGAAAGAAAGAAAGAAAGAAAGAAAGAAGAAAGAAAGTGGGAAAGAAATAAAGAATTCCTAGAAAAACAGAAAAGTGTGCGTTGACACACACACTTTAACTAGAAAAGAAGATTTGCTTCAAAGCAAATCTGTCTGTGTGCCTTCAAAAGTTGTAAATATTAAATGCTACAACTTTATCCTATGGTACTTCACATCACTTTGAGCCTATGCCTGGGTGCAAATTGCAAAGTCCAAATGACCTTGACCTTTCACCTTGCCAGGTCACATGTAAATTGCACAGTGTTACATTACCGACAATTTTAAGCCCAACATGAACCAAGTCGGATGAAAATTGACCAAGTTTTGACAAGATGAAACTTTCAAAATGCCAAAAGACCTTGACATTGCCCTTTTGAGGTTACATGTTCTTATAGAAACATACAGTGTTGCAATACCTACAATTTGAGTCTAACATGATTAAAATTGTTTGGAAAGTGGCTAAGTTATGGCTGGACGGAACTTTTAAAGGTCGAAATGACCTTGACCTTTGACCTTTAGAGGTCAGATGTAAGTTTCAAAAATGTGTAGTGTACAATAGCTACAGTTTAAGCCCAACATGATCAAAATTCGATAAAAATTGACCAAGTTATGGCAAGAAGAAAGCAACCATTGAAAGTGGCCTCTGACCTTGAAGTGACCTTTGACCTTGAGATAAACTCAAGCTGAAGTGAACCTTGACCTCAAAAATGACATTTTGGCTTTAAATTGACCTTTGACCTTGACATGACCTTTGACCTTGACATGACCTTGACATTAGAGATGACCTTTACCTGGCTATGATTGAATTCCTATACACTCTGAACCATATCTACTGTAGTACATAAGATATTGAAGATTTAAAACTTTAATTAGCCCTCATTTGCATAATTTTGAAAAGTATGACCTCTCATTATAAAAAGGCCTGACTTCATCCATAGAAGTATAATTGTGCCAAGTTTGGAGTTTCTACGTGTAATACTTTTCAAATGAAATGTCGCACAAATTTGACTGTAAAGAAAGAAAGAAAGAAAGAAAGAAAGAAAGAAAGAAAGAAGAAAGGAAAGAAAGAAAGAAGGAAAGAACTAGAAAGGAAGATTTGCTTTAAAGCAAATCTGTCTGTGTGCCTTCAAAAGCTGTAAATATTAAATGGTACAACTTTTGTGCTCAGGTACTTCACATTGCATTAAGCTTATGGCTGGATGATATTTCCAAGTTCAAATAACCTTGACCTTTTACCTTTAACCTTTATAGGCCACGTGTAAATTGCAAAAATGTACAGTGTTACAATACCCACAATTTAAGTCCAACATGATTAGAATTGGATGGAAATTGGCCGCGTTATGGCTGGGTGAAACTTTCAAAGGTCCAGATGACATTGACCTTTGACCTTTTGGGGTCACATGTAATTTTCAAAATGTGCAGTTTTGCAATAGCTACAATTTGAACCAAACATGATAAAAATTGGATAAAAATTGACCAAGTTATGGCTAGAAGAAAGCCGCCATCGAAAGTGGCCTTTGACCTTGAAATGACCTTTGACCTTGAGATGACCTCAACCTGAAGTGAACCTTCACCTCAAAATAACACCTTGGCCTAAAACTGACCTTTGACCTTGACATGACCTTGACATTTGAGATGGCCTTTACCTTGCTATGATCAAACTCCTATACACTCGGAACCACATCTACTATAGTATATAAAATATTGATGATTTAAAACTTTAATTAGCCCTCATTTGCATAATTTTGAAAAGTATGACCTCTCATTACAAAAAGGCCAGACTTCATCTATAGAAGTATAATTTTGCCAAGTTTGGAGTTTCTATGTGTAATACTTTTTAAATAAAATGTCGGGCAAAACTTGTCTGGAAAGAAAGAAAGAAGGAAGGAAGGAAGGAAGGAAGGAAGGAAAGAAAGAAAGAAAGAAAGAAAGAAAGAAAGAAAGAAAGAAAGAAAGAAAGAAAGAAAGAAAGAAAGAAAGAAAGAAAGAAAGAAAAACAATATGTCTGTGGTGGCACACAGACATTAAGAAAGAAAGTGAGAAAGAAAAAAGAAAGAAAGAAAGAAAGAATTCCTAGAAAAACAATATGTCTGTTGGCACACATCCATAAAAAAAGAAAAAAGGAAAGAAAGAAAGACTATATCTTTGATAGTATGAAATGATATATAAACTACCACAGACTGTGTCATCATTCTTTTCCATTTCATTCTCATGAACCAAGTAGTCTTCTAAGCATGATACAACTTGTAGACGTCAGTCTATTCATACTTGTGCATGCTTTGTTTACATTGAACACTGACCTGGCTACCCGTGGCTTGTACGATATCCTAACCTTGCAACCTCACTGCAAGGAAAGCTACAGCTTCCTGTGGCTTTCAGTTGAATCTGTTATGTCTTACCCAATTAATTAATTATGTGTTGTTCCAATGTTTTAAGTTACGTCTTGTCTGTCTTGTGTAAACATGACAAAAGCAGTCACACACGGCATTCTGTGTGCTACTCAGGGGCACACATACAGACAAGCATGCTGCCTGTAGCCTGATATCAAACCCAGGCTCTCTTATCTGGGCTAAAAGTATCAATTACCAAAGCGGACCCCCGAATCTGGACTGATGCCATCTTTGAAGCCTTTGGTACTTCACATTCCATTATGCTTATGGCTAGTTTTAACAAAAAGGCCTGAATGAGCTTGACCTTTAATCTTTAGGCATTGCATGTAAATTACAAAAATACGCAGTGTTGCAATACCTACAGGTTGGGTCCAACATGGTTAAAATTGGTTGAAAATTGACTGAGTTATGGCTAGATGAAACTTTCAAATGGGAAAATGACATTGACTTTTGACCTTTAGAGGTCACATGTAAATTACAAAAATGTGCAGTCTAACCAACATATTAATCGAAGTTGGATTGATTACCTGTACCTATAATATTTTTGGAGATATTCAAGATTTAAATTTTCAAATGGCCCTAATTTGCATAATTTTCAAAACCGTTGAACCTCTTTACAAAAAGACTAGGCTTCATGTATGGAAGTATAATCATGCCAAGTTTGGAGTTTCTATGTAAAATACTTTTCAAATGAAATGTCGGACAAATTTGCCTGTAAAGAAAGAAAGAAAGAAGAAAGAAAGAAAGAAATAAAGAATTCCTAGAAAAACAGTATGTCTGTGTTGGCACACAGATATAAATAAAGAATTCTTAGAAAAACAGTATGTCTGTGTTGGCACACAGACATAATAAAGCATTCCTAGAAAAACAGAAAAGTGTGCGTTGACACACACACTTTAATAAAGAATTCCTAGAAAAACAGTATGTCTGTGTTGGCACACAGGCATAATAAAGAATTCCTAGAAAAACAGAAAAGTGTGTGCTGACACACACACTTTAATCATGCCCTGCAATTTCGGCAACTTTAGCTGAACTAGGTTGGCTGCCTATCGACCTAATATTGAATCGCCAACGCATTAGATATTTTCATAGAATGAAGTATGACCTGCCAGAAACCAGGCTCTGTAAGCAAGTGTTTTTTAAAGCTAAATGCTGAGTACCTCAAAGGGGGACATCTTATTGGCCTTATTGTTCAGAAGTGCATAATATGTTGAAAAACGTAGGCTTGGATCGGGCCTTTACTGGTGAAAATGAGTTTTGGCTGCAGCGGTATATGAAACTGAATATTGAAAGTTATAAGATATCATTTTGGCAAGACATTGACACCAGTACGTCCCTTTATTGGTACAGATATTTAAAAAGAGATACTTTTGGTGAAAATTACTTGTTTAATGTGAAGGATTTTTATGCAACGCATCTAAAATTTAAAGCACGTACAGGTTGCTTAGGAATTAACGAAAATTTGGAAAGATGGGGAATTTCAGATGCAGTTTGTGATTTATGTCAAAGTGATAAGGAAGTTTTAACCCATTTCCTGTTTCTTTGTCCGACCCCGAATGAGATAAGAAAAGCAAGTTACAAAAAATTAGAAAGTGAATTAAGACTCGTGGGACATGAAGAGGTATGGTTTAGTTTTAGTGGATCCTCTGTTTTGGGCAAGCTATGTCTATTTTTAGGTAATCATGGATATATGTATAGTAATGAAGTTGGAGCTGTGTTTGACAAAATATGCAAAGAGTTTAGTTAATGCGTGGAACCTTAGGAGCGAGTCCTGTGCGGACCAGCCAGATCCGACCTAAAACAGTAATTTCAGTTTTGTGTGATTGTGACTTGTAAATACATTTTAAATATGTTTGTATATATCTTTATTATGTTAAATTTTAACTGTGGACGCACCGGAGGTAAACCCCGAACCTTCGGTGCCCCCGATGTAAAGGGATAGTTTCCTAATAAATTATTATTATTATTATTATTATTATTATTATTATTATTATTATTGTTGTTTTGTTGTTGTTGTTGTTGTTATCATTATTATTATTATTATTATTATTATTATTATTATTATTATTATTATTATAAGCATGACAGCTAGTCAACCAATACGAAGCCAGTTAAGATAAAGTAGGCGGAGTCACATATATAATGAAGACTATGAGGTACGGGAGAAGAGCGGGGAGAGAGAGAGAGAGAGAGAGAGAGAGAGAGAGAGAGAGAGAGAGAGAGAGAGAGAGAGAGAGAGAGAGAGAGAGAGAGAGAGAGAGAGAGAGAGAGAGAGAGAGAGAGAGAGAGAGAGAGAGAGAGAGAGAGAGAGAGAGAGAGAGAGAGAGAGAGAGAGTGTAACTCCACAGGCCTCCGAAAAAATAGGAGAACAGGCAAAAGAATGAATCTTTATCATTCGGGACTTTACTAGATCAATGTCCAGTGACACATATGTAATCCCAAATGCTCCAAAAATATGTGATCCGGCAAACCAAACTCTAAACCAAACTACATAACAATAGAGGTCCGAAAGTACTGGCCAGTTTTTATATAAGTGGTAAACAATACCAAAACAGGGACGGACCTTAGCCATAAAAAATTGTGCCAGATGGGGAAGTAAAATTGTAATTGCTGCAGAATCCCACAAGTTTCTTAAATAATTGATGAAAATATATGTATATGCATATATATATATATATATATATATATATATATATGTATATATATATATATATATATATATATATATATATATACATTAGGCAGGGACAGGTTAGCTTATGGAGAGTAAAGAGTTCGGACTGCGGGATTGGGTATTGACTACTAGGAAGTGGTTCTGGACAAAAAGACACAAATACATACATATATATATATATATATATATGTATGTATGTATGTATATATGTATGTATGTGTGTGTGTGTGTGTGTGTGTGTGTGTGTGTGTACCGTGCGATATACAATATAATGTTGATTTAGCATATGTAACGGGGAGTTTCCATTTTACTATGAATGTTGAAAAGTAATGGGTAATAAACCCGGGGTAATAAATTAAAACAAGTGGCATAATACTATAGCCATACAGTGACAACATGTTGAGTGTTCTAGTGTTTTGCAGCTGGCTGCCAGTGATTTGTAGATTCCGCTGGCTTTTTTTAATAGAGGGTGATGCGGTGGGGATGTAGGTTTGTTGTTTTTGTCACTGTTATCATCACCATAATCACAATTTATATAGTTACCATCATCACTGTGACTATCATTGTCTTTACCATCATCATGACCATAACCGTTATCATTATTATCGCCATGACTTTCATCACATTTTTGTCACAATCAGTGTGATCATCACCATCACCATAGCCTTTATCATTGTCATTGGCCTTCATCACCTTTTTGGCCACCACGACCATCATCGTCACCATCATCACCATGACCTTCATCATGATTTTTGTCAGCATCGTCATCCACATTTTCACCACCACCACCACCACCACCACCACCACCACCATCATCATCATCATCATCATCATCATCATCATCATCATCATCATCATCATCATCATCATCATCATCATCATCATCATCATCATCACTGACTGTTGTTTCATCTTCATTTTCAGTTGACTCTTGCTCACC
>OZ026617.1:54952688-54985688 GCA_964020975.1 Hermodice carunculata
CAAGATTTCAGGTGGCAAAGTGGCACATACACACTGGCTAGCTGTGGGTATGATACTGGTGGGGTAGTGGAAGTTCTTTGCAGTGGACAAAATTTTTTCCATTGGAAAGTTCCACCATATTGACAAAACACATACACTGGACATAATAATGTTGCAGTGACATATATTATTACATCTGATCCCCAACTGGTAATTTTGCCTCATGTATTGCAAGTGATGATCAAAATTGTCTACGCATATGCAGAGAAGTTATCTCTGTGGCTCCTCATGAATTAGCCCGGTTTTGAAACGAAGTACCGAATGTGTTGCTTCCATTTGGAACAAGAAAGTGCCAACTGCCCTAAAAAATAATTCACATCACTTGCAACACGGAAAATAACTGTATCTTCTTTCAACATGGATGGTAAAATATATGCCTCTGGTCATATTTTTTTTCTTACCAGCAGTGACCGCCACAGGGTCAAGCTGTACGAGAAGAGATACCTGCATGTCTGTAATTTCTGGTTGAAACATAGTCACACACCAATGTTAAAAACATCAAAACTGTATAAGAATCAATTTCTGGAAAAAAAGTAAAATGAAATATAGTGAGTTGTCAGATTTTATTTGTTAATCAGTCTTGGGTTATATCATGTTCTTTAATTATTTGAAGAATTACAAATTGAAAGAAAACGTCCTTCGCAAATTTAATATAGCTGTGGAAAATACAAAAATATGAATGAGGAAGTAGGCCTAATGGATATGGCTATTTTAGTTCTGGGATATGGATGATAAAAGTAAGTGAGACATTAATAATATTTGGTTTTTAGTATTAATCATGGAATGAGTCCATGGCAAAATATTATTAACTTCTAATTCATGTAGGCCTATACTGCTGTAAAAGCTCTTTAATCGTAATTCAACACAGACTGTCAGTGTGTGAAAAATCAACTGGGGAGTACTATTTGGATATTTTTGGTTCGGCAAAAGTGGAAGAAAATTAACTGCAGAATGTTAGGTTTTCAGCAACCGCCCGCTTCCCCCTCCCTCTACAGCACTTAATTGAGACAAACACACTTGGTCGTACTGAATGGGAATTTCACTCCGCAACTTTCCACGGTTTTAACGACCTAAGACAATTTTTACGCTGGGTCGTAAGACATGGCTCAACAGTTTTCACGATGCTAATGACTTGAGACAAGTTTTACGCTGGGCCCTAAGGCACGACTCAACAACTTTCACGCTGGGAAGGAAGGCACTTGCACTCTCAGTATCAAGAAGTGACTGCAGTGTGAATATATCGTCTGTTAGAGCTGAGCTATGACCTGTGATGCAGAAAGGGCTGCACGTTATAAGTCTAGAGGATCCCCAAGGGGATTTAAGTGATGCGTGTTCGTCAATATCCAATACCTGTGAACTGAAAGAGTGTTTATCTTTTCTCTGTGAACCGTGAAAACTTTAAGAAAAGCATAATGCAGATTTTTATATGGGCCTATAATTTCATGACTCCGTGAAGTGCATTTATTTCAGCTGGTGAAATGCATTAATCCCAATGGGAAGCCTCTCGCCGCAGGTTTCCACAGTTGGCATAATGTGACGTAGGCACAGGTGGTCGCCGCAATATTTTAAATGAGCTATAAGCCTACTATAGAAGGTATAAACATTCGCTTCTTATATTTCACGAAGATTGTAAAGTGCCACCACAATTAATTACTGTAAGCGTTATATTGGAATATAATGATCGTGAATGTAATTTGCAGGCCTAACTTGGTAAATCGAAACTTGACAAGTTCAAGCATTGATTTCATTTTCCTTAAAATCATAATGAAGACTCCAGACATCCCCTGTAAATAATAACGCCTTTCAAAAGATACACACCAATTTTCAACGAATCTGAGCAAATAGACGGGCTATTAATTGTACCGCCACACCCCTGCAAATCGACAACACTTTTTTTCTTCCTTTTTTTTTTTTTGTTTTGTTTTTTCGTGTATTGTCTGCGGTTTGTGTGATGAAATTCGCTGGGAAAGCCCAGCCTGACCGGGTGGTCGTTCCTACAGCCTTCCACTTTCCAGGCACAGGCTCCGGGCTCAGGCTCCGTTGAAATCTATCCTAACAAAGTAATTTTATTAAGAGAACACAAACAGAGTACATAGTTTCCTGTCTGCTCTTGCGGTATGCTAAATTTTCGCTTCTTAATATGCAATGAATTCAGTAATTGTAAGCAACTTTGGAATCTGCGAAGCGGTGAGTGTGGATCGACGATCCGCCAACACCAAAACTAAGCTGGCAACATGTCGTTTTGGGCCGCTGAAGGATATAATGCGAGTTGCGATCTGGTGGCTGCACCGTCTGAAGACATTAATTGAGGTAAGACACAACATGTGAAACAAATGTTACATACTGTGCGATGTTAATTTAGGTTACGCTCAAACCTGTAAACTTTTTCTAGCCCGCGGAAACCCATTTGCAGCTGCAGCTCCAATGGTCCAGCTCATATAGACCATATTTTGGCCAAATCATGCGCTTCAGAGTACCGCTAAGCCGATTGGTACAATCATAGACAAGAATATTATCTTCCATCTCAATGAGGGAAACAACCTGTACCTGGCGACAAACATGCCTAAAATTACATATTTCCATGGTGACGTCGTGAATTTTTATATGTTGAAGTAAAAATGAAAAACTTGCCGTAACTTTGTTGCATTTTATTGTGACACATGAGGTATCAAATTTAAAGATGAGTAAATGGACTTTCTGATTTATTATAAATATATTTATAATTCAATAATGTAAAATGCAATATTTTGATAAAACAGCTTTTCTTTTTGGAAAATTTCTTGATTTACACCTATACTGTTTAATCTAAAAACAATACAAATTGCCATACAGGTATCCCGATTGGCACAATGATAGACAAGTATGTAATCTTTCATTTTAGTCCAGGAAACAACCGGTATCTTGTGCCTAAAATTACAGGTTTCCATGGTAACATCATGAAAATCTAATGTTAAAGTATATTTTAAAAGCTGTCACAACTTTCGTGCATTTCATAGTAGAAATACAAATGAGGTATCACATTAAAGGTAAATAACAATTTATCAATAAATATATATTTTTTCAAAATTTACCAATTTACACTTACATTTTTTGTTAAAAAATAGAAAAAAAATCGTATTGGTATTGTCATCGGCTTTATGATACAGTTTGATATTATGTTTAAATAAACCCAGAAAATCTCCTGTATTTTGATTTAAAATGTGTGTAAAATGACCTGTTTGCAAGTCAACCTAATTTTGGAGTATATATTGAGAATGGTTCATAGTCGTTGATCATTTGGACTTTGAACGTAATGAGTGAGTCATTCAATCAGGGCAGTGTGGACACATTTTATGCTGCAGTCATTGTTTTCGAACTGAATATGTGGGACAGCGACCTCCAAGGTAGTAATGCACTGAAATTACCTCGGACAGTGAAGCCCCCATAGATTTTTCACTTAATTATTCCCTTGTTTTTGACTAGCTCTCACATATTTTTGTAACAACACAAATAAGAATGATAAATATATCTTCATACACCTGGTCATCAAATTTCAAGCTACATATATTGTGCATTTGGCATTTTGAAAAGAATTGTTTGTTCAGAAATGTTGAAGTTGTGACTCCTTAATGTCATTCACTCATTGGAGTCACCTTAGAATCTTCGCATTGTCATGATGAAGAGTCTGGTTGGTTGAAACACCGACCATCTTTCCTCGGAAAACTGTATAGGTTTTCCAGTCTTTATAGAGGTCTGCTGTAGGTACTCTGCTTTTGGCTCTGAATTTCTCGTCTGTTTTGGGAGACCTAACTGTTCATTACAGCTGTGCTGTAATAGTGGCTTGGGTTGCTTACATCCATCCCTTTTTGTGGCCTGTCGTTTACCCTCTCTATTTTGTACTAGTGCTAAGCACCTTCCAAAAACTACACTTAAAACTGCTTTGGATAGTGTTGCTGTTTTTCACTTTTTTGTTGTTTTTTTCAAGTGGACTGTCTGCCTACTGAAAATTTGTGGACACATCAAGCAGCCAAATAGAGTTTTGCTGCACTGATTCTATTCTGGACTGTAGGCTTGTTAAACTTATGGCACATGGTCAATCAATTTTAAAATTGCTTGTCCAAACTGTAGATATCCAAATACAGTGATTATTCCCTGATATAGTTTGCACAAGTCCTATTTTTTTACTGTCATGTCACGCAAAGCAAAATTGTTTCAGTTTGCAACTCCTGGTCCCAGTAACCCAGAGGACATGAGTGCAAACTTGTCCACAACAAATGCGTACTATGTCAAAAGGACGATACAGATGAGACTGGTTGATCCATGTAATTTGTCACGTAAATCAGATGATGGTATTGGCTATCATACAGTGTCAAAAAACATCAAGCAGTTTCATGATGTAGAATGTTTGCCATTTGATAGTAACATGGAATGGTTGGACAGTGGAAGTTGAATAGAAGAAACATTCAAGGAGAGAAAAGCCAAATGGCATAAAAAGTTGCTTTGGTAAAATTGACAATCAAAAACTACAGAGATTGTTGAGAAAAAGAGAGGGTGAAGTTGTGTCTTCTCGTATTAATAAGAAAAGCACACATCAGAGCTGTGATACAAGAAAAAACAAAAATGATATGTGTTCCATTTGCGATAAAGCTGCACCACGCAAATTTCCCATGAGGAAAATTAGTGTAAAGAGTGTTTCTGACAAAGTTCACCAGTGTGCTAAAATTGTACAGGACACTCGAGTATTAGCAAAACTTGCTGATAGAGATATGATAAGCCAAGGTGCTTTATATCATGGCTATTGCTTATCTGAATATTACAGACGGAAATCACAAACTGCAAATGGCTACGAAACTGTAAGTGACAAAGAAAAGTCCCCGCATGAAGCAATCTTTTCTGAGATTGTATCACACATTGAGGAACCTATGTCTGAACAAGATATTATAGTTTTCAAACTTTCGGATCTAGTGGAACACTATGAGAAGAAACAAAAACAATATGGTATAGAAACTGTAGTGCATTAAACAAGGTTGAAAGAGAGATTTGTTATGGAAATTAAAGGCCTTACATGCCATAATAGCGGAAAGCATGTATACCTTGTTCATGAGAAAGATATAGGGGATGTCGTAATGTTGGGGTGTGGGATTGAATCCGATGATTGTGCAGCTCAATTGGCCAGATCTGCTACAATACTTAGATGTGAAATAACGAAAACACAGTGAGAATTTAATGGCACATTTGAAAGTGACTGCCAGAGAAAATCAGTGTCAGATGCTTTGCTGAAGTTGGTAAATATGATTCTGTATGGTAATGAAATAAACCAGACAAATAGTCAAAATGAAGCACAAGAAAAGTGGCCCTATCAATAGCGCAATTGCTCGTCTTTAATACCTTACACACCTCCAAATCAAATGCCCATTTCCGTCATAACAAAGAGAGAGAGAGAGAGAGAGAGCGAGAGAGAGAGAGAGCAAGACAGAGAGAGACAGAGAGAGTCAGAGAGAGAGCGAGAGAGAGAGAGAGATCTTTGCTCATACATAGTAAGACCAGAGATCGTGATATCATAGATACACTCTGCGAACATGGTTTGGGAGTTTCCTACCATCGCATGCTCCAAAT
The DNA here is from genome assembly GCA_964020975.1 of Hermodice carunculata. NCBI lineage: Eukaryota > Metazoa > Annelida > Polychaeta > Eunicida > Amphinomidae > Hermodice > Hermodice carunculata. The sequence goes on from OZ026617.1 coordinate 54,958,323, forward strand.
ATCAACCATTTGTGGTCAGGCAGCTGTTGACAGGTACAGTTCCAGTGGATTAGTTTGCACTTTGAACTGTAGAATGGGAATCACAACTGGGGGGATGGAAGGCAACCTTGATGTCAATCCAAAGGCCAAATTGGCACAGGGTGCATTCCATGGCACTGCCATTTCTTTGGCCCAAAGTCCCACTGCAGACAACTTTGGTGTGTGTCCAGAGAATGTGGTGAAATATAACAGATCTATGCAGTCATTATCCATTGGTCCTCTGCCCCCATCACATTCAATTGTTCCCTCTGTGACATTAGCCAAAGAAGATCCTGTTGTACCATTCTCTCCAGATGTGTATCATCCCTGACAGTACCATTATTGAGGAAGCAAAGCTCCAGGAATATAGCTGGCTGAAGAATGTGAATGAAATATGTGAAAAAGGTAAACTTGAAGGTATTAAGTTTATTTCATGGGCAGCTTATCATGCATCCAATGTACAAGATATGCAGCATCCCCCCCTCAGTAGTGTCCTTATTGCCACTATTCCCAGAAAACTCTTAATCCCCAGCAATGATGTTGCATGCAATGCATGTGATACGAAGTTCATTGAGTACCTCAACCCAGGACAAACGCCTTTTATCACTGCTGATCAACCATTCTATGCCATACTCAAACAGTGCCAATGGCAATGGCCTAATGATGTTGGTGAAGATAAATATTTTGTTCTTATGGGAGGTCTTCACATAGAAATGAATTTAATGAAATTGCTTGGGCATTGGTTAGATGGTTCTGGTTGGAGCACGGCACTTGTTGAAGCAGGCATCACTACCTCTGGCAAAGCTGATGATGCTGTGAAAGGGGGGCATGTAACAAGATTACGTTACTTCCATGAAGTAACAGCGGCATCCCTTGGGGTACTCAGCACCGTGCTTATGACTTATATAAGGCCCAAAAGCTGCAAAACAAGGAGGGATGCTTGAGCAGTGAGCAATGGATCTCTATGATGTGACAGCAACAGCCCCAGTACCACTACTGGAATGAGACACTGCAGTTGGTTTTAGATACCCTTCTATTTGTGCGTGCAATTTGTGAAGCTGATTTTGTTCTGTACTGTCATGCATTGGTGAATATTGTTCATCTGTTCTTTGCTTTCAATTACGTGAACTATACCAGGTGGGCCACAGTTCACTTGCATAATCTATTGATGCAAGAGCATTCACGCCCAAAACTGTTTGAGGAATTCAAACATGGGCATTTCACTCTAGGGAAAAGCATGCACAAATTCTCTAACATCTCCCTTGATCATGCTTTGAACAAGAAAACGCCAAAGAAAGTGAAAGGTGATGGTGGGGCATCAGGGCTATTTCAAGATGGAAAGGCTTTACATAGATGGATGGTGGGTGGTCCAGAGTTGAGTCGATTAGTTCAAGAATTTGAAATTGTCTTCAAATCTGCACATGCCAAAACGTGCCTGGTCATCATGAGCAGGGTCAAACTTTCCAATCTAACTTCAAACACAATGTCAAGTCTTTGGTTTCTCAAATAGACGAAATGGGAAACCTATTTGTAGAAGAATCTGGCACCCTTTTTGTTCTTGATAGCAAGGCTGTTATGAATGAAAATGCAATGGAAGCATTGCATGATGCCAGAGCAGTGAGCAAATTTCCACCCAGTCAAACAAACCAAAAACAGATACCATTTCCAGAAACAACCTTCCCACATTTTGTACCCCAGCCAAAAGCACCTTCAGGAAGACAATCTGAAGTCAGACGCAAGACTGTTTGCTGAAATGTATATTTCCACACAAAGGAGGGATGGTGACATGGCAGATTTTTTCAAACATGAAAATGCTTCATGCCCCCCCCCCCATCACAAAATGGAAAGCTTCGCCAGGGTAAAAAATTTGATCTTGTTAAATGTCTGATGGACCACTGCCAGGAAAAATGCCATGAAACACTATCTGTTGATGCCAAAATCCTTAATTGATCTGCATTAGTCCATATGATATTACCAATAGGTTATAAGACATTTGACATTTACATCAAGGATAAATTCATCCCCCATGTAGAGAACCAACTGAAAAGTTGCCAAAGGCTTTAAATTGTGTGGGATGATTATAAACAACATAGTCTTAAGGTAGAGACTCGAGCAGAAAGGGGCCTTGGTGTTGGCAGGAAGGTTACAGACAATACTCCCATTCCATCAAACTGGCCACTGTTAATTTGTGATGACAAAAACAAAACTGAACCGAATGAACTTCTGGCAAAAATGTAATGTGTTTCTGTACACATGAAAATAAACAGCTAATCTGTACACATGGTGAAACTGTCCTAGCATCCCCTACCATACCCAAAGATATTTCAATAGTGCAATGTTCCCACAAGGAAGCAGATAGTAGAATCATTCTGCACATTGCCAATTGTGTCAAACAGGGTAATTGTAAGATCATTGTTCAAACTGTTGACACAGATAATGTTGTATTGGCTATAGCATTTTTCCCATGCATTGACAACCTTCAACACCTATTTGTGGCATTTGGATCTGGCAAGCATTTCCAATATATACCAGTCCATGAGATTGCCAATAGTCCTGGCCCTTTAAGTCGCAAAGCCTTGCCTGTATTCCATGCAATAACAGGATGTGATACCACCTCTAGCTTTGCTGGCATAGGCAAAAAGACTGCATGGGAGGCATGACTTGCATACCCTGCCATCACAGACACGTTTGTCACGTTGTCATACAAGCCTGACAGTATTCCTGACAATTGCATGAAACAAATTAAGCGTTTTTTTGTAGTAATGTACTGCAAAACTTAAAGCATGGCTAGTTGTGATGAGGCAAGATGAGATCTCTTTACTGCTGGAAGAGTTATGCAGAACATACCTCCCACAAGTGATTTTTTGTATAAACATGCTCAAAGATCCATCTTACAGGCAGGTTACTTATGGGGGATTGGCTTTGGTTCCATGTCCAGATATGCCAGATCCAGCAAACTGGGGTTGGATGTCTGGTGAAACAGGCAATTGGTCACCTGTGTCGGTGGACAACTCTCCGTCAAGCATCTGCTGGATGCAGAGAGCTTATTCATTGTGGGTGCAAGGTGCAGTGCAGAGGAGTTTGCAAATGTTGCCAAACAAACCCCCCAAACTTGAAATGTACAGAACTATGCACATGTAAAAGGTGGTTGTGCAAATACCTGAGCTAAAAAACATAAAATAAAAAAATAAAATGTAGAGAACTGTGCACATGTGAAGGTGGTTGTGCAAATAGCAGCACCAATTTCTGGGACAATTTTCCTTTAAAATAGTATTATTTATAAAATCAATTGATATGCAAATAGGGTGATTTGCATATTCAGATTAGCAACAATCTCATATTGACACTAAGTTTTATTTTACAATTCATTTGTGTCAGTTGCAAAGCACTAATCGCTTCAAAATGTGAGTGAACTCTTTTGAGTATATTTATATGTGATTATACATGTTTCCATGCAAACATATTTCTCTAATTTATCACCTCTTAATGTTGAAACAAATATATGGTCAATGATTATGTTTGATGTATGAAACACTGTGTATTTCTTTTATTGCTTTCTGTTTGTTCAAAGATACACAAAGTTGTCCAATTACACTTAGAAATGAAATGGCCTGAGATGGACTTTATGAATATCAATGAATATGTTAATAAGGAAATTCAACTATTTCTTGCATTAGTACATAATGCAATTGATTATATCTTACAAGTGCAAAAAATTTCCAGGCATTTACCCCAAGATTATAAGGTTTAGTGATTTGTCATTTTATCATAATCTTGAAGGTTTCCATACAAACGTCTCAATTTAACCATGTTTGTTGCAGGTTACGGGTTGTTTCCTGCATTAAAATTCAAGAATATGCCTTAACCTATGAATGTGCCAAATGGCTAAGCTGCACTATGATGTGCAAGAAAAAGAGACTTTCCATGCATCCTTTTTGTGGCCTGTACAAGCATATGAAGGTCTAACACAGAGAGTGATCATCTTGATAACACAATATCATTGCATCCATTACATAGTCAAATTTTCTGTTCATGCACTTCACATTACGTCACGGTTTTTCATAGCAAAGATTATATTCATGTGTACACCTTCTTGATAAATTGTACCCAAATTGCCTAATCATAGAATTTACACTGTCTTCATTTCTTGCAGGGAACATTGCAGAAATCCAGTTGGCTTTTGAGTTGCATGGTGCCAAACCCTCCTTTTTGTACACAGACTAGACAGCTTCCCCGGCTCTACTGCCAAGGTCATTTGTCAGGTGACCTATTTTAAGTGACACCTCATCTTTTTCAAAATGTTCAAAACTTTCCTTGCATCATTGGAATTCATCACCAGTGCTTTCATCCATAGGTATATTGGCATTGCATTTTCCCTTATGGTTTGCACAAGTCTGTACAAATAATGTTGTCTGGCATGCATTTGACCAGCCTTGCACAGTTTATTTTTCACAGTGACCCCAATAATATCCTTTTTCACAGTTTGACTTTCACAAACAGTGCAAACACACCAAGCTGCAGGTTGTGAAGATGTCTTTCCACCACTAGATGTCAGGGTGTTGTTGTATCTGCAATCTGCCTCCATCATTATTGTTGTCTTTTCCAGTGTTAGCAATTTATTATTGCGTATGATTTAGCCCCTCTGCTTTCTCATGTTTTTTCAATAAGCTTTGTGATAATGCCATTCACTCTGTTTGAATTGCTATGCATTCAGTTTCTTGCAGGAGCCAGAAAATTCATATGGAGTAGAATACTCCTCAGTCCTGTGTTCCCAATGCTTGTATTCATGAAGCCAGCTTGAGCTGCCAAATTAATATTGCTGCTTTCTGGTGTGCCTGAGAATTGTTACTTGTGCAGTTTTTCTTTTCTTGAAATGTAATCACATGCTGTACATTTCAGTGACTCCTGCCATGCCAGTCCCATCCTTTTTTCTTTTTCAGCGTCGAAAATTAACTGACCTGTACAATCTGGCTTGTACAGTAAATGTTCCTTCACAGAATTATTCCACGATTTATCTGTCCTTTCAGCATGTAGACTTCTATAGGAGTCCATGTTTGGTCTGTCATGCTTTGGTGAAGCATACCAATCAGGATACATGGTGCTAGATGGAGCTGGTCGAAGCAGTTTCACATTCACCCCTGCCTCCAGGCCTGGTTCCTGTTGTAGTCGTTCATTCAGATTTTCTTGTAATTCATGAGGCAGCCATGTCCACCTCACCAGTGTATTGATTGTGGGTTCTGTTGTCGTCTTGCATCCCTTGTTGTGGGGAATATGGCCCCTGGGAAAATGGGTTTGTTTCTTCTGTGACCAGCTTTTATTGTATCAGTCAGTGGGCAGCAGTAGTCTTTAATATAGCTATGTGGAGTGACTTATCAAGGCTGAAGAGCATATGAAATATTTTTAATTTTCTGCTTGTTATAAATCTCTAAGTTTGTGTGGGTTGTAGGAAAAGAAAATGCCAGGAATGGGGTTGCTTGATGAATCAGAACCCAACCCTCTGTGATGCAAGTAACTTCCAGGATCCACACAGCATCAGCAGCAGGGTGAAATGTCATACCCCTGTCTGCTCCCACAGAATTCCATTGAGTCTCCACCCCCCATGAGAAAAAGCATAGACTTACACCTGCAGCTTGTCTGCAGTCTCATGTAGTTGGTGATTCCACACCAAACACCCATTGGGAGAGTAAGGTGAGGAGACGTCAGAGTCAAAAATCAGGAAGCAAGAGATCACCTAATCCAGAGCACAAGTGCCCAAAGACATCCCCTGCTGCTCCTGCCACTGACTGAAAGCTTGCCGCTTGCCGTGTTCGTAAGTCAAGGCAAAGGGGTTATAGAAGGAAAACACCCAGACCTATAAAGGCTCCTTCTGCTGTCAGTGTGTCATTGGCCCTGGTGGTGTCTGCACTGACAGTGGTCCAGGTGACACTTTCCATTCCCCTACCAGCAGTGATGGCAGTCCCCTATTCACCTCTGGAGACTTTGCCCCAGAATGGACAGTTGGCAATTCCACTGGACCCTGTGTTTAAGCTGGGTACGCTGCCTGTCTCCCTTGAGAAGCAAGCAGAGTTCGAGTTCCATGAGGGACAGTGGTTGTGGTAGGAGACTTCTTCTGTCTTCTCCCACATTGGCTGTCACTGCAGTCAGAGCAGACTGTGACGACTCAGCAGTTCACTGCTTCTGCCTTGAGCCAGCTTTCTTGTGGCACTGAGGCTCGGGAGTTCACTGAACTCCTTCAGGACCCCTTCTGCCTGTAGACTATGATCCCAAGTAACAAGTCTCTGGCCAGCAGACACCTTTGTCTGTGGCTGGCAAGATGACCTGGCGAGTGCTGAGTCTTCTGACCTGGACATCAAGATACAGGATCAGCTTTTGCTCTTGGATTCGTCCATTAGCAGATGTTGACCCCTTTCAGGGACTCATCTATCATGCCATCATGCTCTGAGAGGGGCAGAGAGCCAGTGATTGTGGGTTCTGTGGAAGGTTCAGCTTCCATTCCTATGGACACTGCACCAGCTTTGAAGAGCTTTGAGCACGTCAAGGCCCTGATTCAGAGCCTGGTTGGTGACCAAGCTGTGGCCCCACCAGAGGAGGAGTGGCATGGAGCTATTGCATTGTCCTACCAGGGCTTGTCTCTGGGTGACATGTGGCAATGCACACCCATTCCTTTTTTTGCCTTTCATGGCCGAGTTCTATGACCAGCTCATGGCCAAGACTCACTGTAGGTGTAGGCCTGTCCACCTTGGCAGATCCTCCTGAGGGTACAGCGCAAGGTTTGACCTCAGGATTGCAATCTGATCCTGTCACCCCCAGGCGGCCCCACAATACATGCTCAGTAGACCTCTTGGAACTGAGTGTCGAGCCTCCACTATGATTTGCAGCATGGCTGAAGCTTCTGGTGCAGCTGCAGATGGGTGTGTTCCACAGGATTCCTCAAATTCTCAATCTATGCTGGATGGTTATCTCAGCACAGCAGAGGCTTCATAGAATCTGTCTCAAGTTGGTGTGACTGTCATGGAAATCACCACTAGTTTCCATGAATTGTGCACATTGCGGATTTCCTGTTGTATCAGTGGGAAGTCTTAGGCAAGAACTCAACAACAGTAAAGGGTTTCCAATCAGCTATCTTTTCAACCCTTGCAAATGTCTTGGACATTCGCAACAGGAGCGATTCCTATCTGCCTGCACTTGTGTCCTTCTACACTGACAGACTGGCATCGAGACAGGTCCTGCCCTGCTGGGACCTGCCCCTGATTTTGGTCATGTTGAAGAAGTGGCCAATTCAGTGCTTAGAGGACCCCATAACCCATGTAAGGAGCAAGTTTGCAGAAACACGATTTCTGTGTGGATTAAGCAGATGACCCGTAGGGCCTATGAGATCTCGCTGGAAAGGCCTGGTGCCTTACAGCTTGTCTCAGCCAGAGCTCCCAAAGTGCGATCCTTTAATGCTTCCTGGGGCACCCCTCGGAACATCGCAGTTGTTTACATTCTGTAGGCCTGCCACTTTCAATCGACCTTGAATGAGCACTACTTGTGTGACATGATAGTGCTAGAAGAAGGCATGTATGTGTTTGCAGGTATCACAGTCTCCTTTGCTCAGATACAGGTACTCATTCTTTAGGCTCTCATGATTCCATCAGAGCAGCCACCATGTTCAAGTTAATTGCACTCTTGTGGTTTAGATTTGATGCGGCCTATAGGTTGGCACATTTTTTAGTGGGTCTGGTAGGGCTTCATGCCTAGTTGACCTAAACTTGGACAGTATCAGGCAGTTTATCCTAATGTTCTGGCCTGTTGCTGGTTTGATACGGGACTTCACTGCCTTAAGTAATCATATGCAAGCCCGCTGGCGCAGTTTCCTGACTAGGTCCTGTTAGATATCCAGGTCCGATGGAGCTGAAACCGGTAGCGTCTACCCATGAGCTGGACAGCTGTAATGTTGGTAGGTAAGTGTGGGAGGGGGGGGGGTTAGTGCATTTTCATGTGGAGGGTTTCTAATTTGGGTTGGATTCTGCTGTTGGCAGCCTTAACTCCACGTCCCTCTCAGGTTTTCCCTTCAGATTTCACTTCCTAACTTGGATAGATGGTCATCCCCAAGCTGCCGGTCCCTGTGGTCAAATGTGGTCAGTATGCCAGTAATGTTACACCCTCAACCTACATGCTTGTATATCGGCAAATGGTGTTTGAGAGGTAACATAACATAACTAATACGAGATATTTTAAAAATAATATCAGTAGTAGTAAGTACACTTACCTCTCGACCACCACAGAAGCCCAACCAACCAACCTTGCTTAATCATTCAGCTGACGTCAACTGACCTCTCTTGAAAAGGAGAAGGATGATACAGGGAGTATGAGACACGGGTGTCATCACCAGTTCCAAGGGAACCAAGAGATGGCGCCACGGGAACGTCAGGTTTTTCAGGAATTAAGTAAGTGAACTCAGCTCTATTTCTTGGGCGTTTGACCCAGATGCAGAGGTCTACGCAAATGATGGTCGAGAGGTAAGTATACTTATTTTTACTAATACTGATATTATTTAAAAATATCTGGTATGAGTGATTAAAGATTGTACATTAACGAAAAAAGTCACGATTTAGAATAAGTTAACATAATTTGAAAATTAAAATTTGTGGACACAAAAGACAACATAAAATTCCTTTTAGAAGAAAGATTCTGCTAAAGTTGTAATATTTTAGAAGATTAATATGATGTTATAATTGCTTGTGAAACATATGAAACTGAAAGACAATACCTAAATGATACGTTGACTGATATTTCCACGATATTTGACAATGTAAATGATTTCGAAATGTTTTTCTCAATTATCAAATTATACGATATTGACAAAATTCTTGTAAATAATAAGAATTAAAAATAAAGAAATGTTTACAGATATACAGAAGAAGAGGGGGTCTTTCTGATACACAGCAGCATTGCAAATAGTAAACAATTTTTTTCTCTACATGTATTTTCATTCATGTATCACATGTGATTGTGCTATTGTAACACGAAATGCATTTGTTTTTTTCTTGTATCGTGTTAGTGAAATACTTGTCTCTTGTATTTATATGCATGCTATTTTTCTAAAGCAAAATGCCATGATTCATGTATGTACATGATACAGCTAATAAAAATTTTAAAAGCCTACTATAACCACATGGACGCGCACGTGGCTGTACAACACATAGGCCTACTGTTTCATGATTTTACACAAAGGATCAGAGGATTCATAAGTCATTACATGAGGGGATCTTAACTACTCAAAAGTGGCGTCGACACTTTATGAATGAAAATCAACAGTGGCAAAAGAGAAGACGGAAAGAAAGAAAGAAAGAAGAGAAGAGAAGAGAAGAGAAGAGAAGAGAAGAGAAACACCATAGGCCTACCAGAGTATATGTATAAATGGATGAATGAATCAATGAATGGAAAAATAAAGTAATAAAAATAAAACAACCCACCTAAATACAGAGCTAAACCTTCAGGTGTGTTAATACAAAATATAGGGAGTATTTTAATATCACGGAATGAATCTGCAAATGTTGGGTGTTAGCTTATGTGAAATGGATTGACCCCAGTGTGATCTCGCAACAATTTGCCACTGGGTTTCAGAGAAGAAACTTAAAGGTCCCAAAAGCCAAAAGGTTTATTTTTGTTTTAGTGAAGGACTTGGAGTTTTATAGCACTTTTGTGAAGAAAATTTGCCACAGTCGCACAGGAAACTAACTTTATTTGCAAAAGAATTTTGTTGCCCATTACGGGCCCGAAGTTGACAAGTTCGCGCCTTTTTGGGCTGTCAGCGGGCTCTGGGTCGTGACGTTACGGAAGGGAGTTCATATGATACCATTGCAGATAGCGATAAAGCATCAGCAGTAGCGACATAAAGATAAAGGTGGATCTCAGTTTTAGCTGTTCCTTTTGTAAAGAAGATCTCACTGAGAAGGGGGGGGGGGGGGAAGATGTAGGGTCAGGAAGGGAGAAGGACAGAGAAATTCAGCCTTACTGGAAGCAGACACGGGCGACGACAAAGCCGGTCAAGTTTGCCGGTGCAACTGGTGCTGAATCTGTGCCAAGCACTGACCATCGCATTCATTGCCGTAGCTGTCACGGAAGATCACCAAAACTGGCGCTTGGGATGTGTAGCCTGGCATTGGTAAGGGGTGCTTTTCAAAAGTCATTGTGCGAAAATTCCCACATAAGTTACTGGTTACCGTTGAAGTTGACGACACGCCATCTTATGCTTTTGCCAATAGCCAATAGCGGCATTGCACACTGCATGCTAAGACAGTGTAAATGTAAACGCAAAACAAGTTGAATTTTAAATCATAGGCCTGTGTGCAGCAGGCTTTTAGTTTTATTCTGCATAGTGATTTATATGTAACAAGGCTTGGGATACGTGAAGGTAAAGAATTGCAGTAAAAAGCATCTGTGAGTCCAGTGCATACCTAAACGGATTAATAATGACCACTGTATATCTGTTCAAAAAGCACCTTAACTTTTTTTGGTTTTGGATCAACAATAACTGATATGTGTTTAGTTTAAAAAAATTGTTAGTGCATTTCTCTTTCATTCGACTAATTATTGTATACTTATGATGTAATCAGTGCTATCTCAGCTCGGAGGAAATATAAGCCCCAAGGGGTTTCATTCCTCCTGCTGAAGTAAAGATCTTGCTTTCGTTAAATCTGTCTTAGTTATATTACATTCTTGTACTTATTTCCATGTATGAGTCTTTTTCCGGTGCAAAATGTATTCTCGTGTATGTATGATTTTCAGCAAATAAAACTACAATACAATACAACATACAATGCAATACTGTAGCATGCTGCAAACTTCAAAAGAGGGGAATACACAAGCACTTGACCACAGCTTGAATACACATAAGCCACACAGCGGGAGGTGCTACTGTTTTGCCTGTGTAAGCGTGCATCGTATACTGCAGGTATTGGCAACCGCGCAAGATGCTCTGCCTTCTTGGTTTATATATATATATATATATATATATATATATATATATATATATATATATATATATATATATATATATATATATATATATATATATATGCTAAAAAGACAAACGATCAGAAACAAGGGCACAGCCCTATGGGAATCCTTTTTGCATGAAAAATAGGAGAAAGTAAAGTACTGTATGGCAAAAAGAGGACGGTAGACGTCACTGAACTAAGACAGCAAATCAGCGATATAAATGGCCTGCCTTATCATATGCTATAATCCGGCACTACTCAAAGATCTAAACTTCAGCCAGTCACTTATATAGTAATTTTCGCATACTGACTTTTGAAAAGCATCCCTTACAGTCTAAACAAGCACCAGCTTTGGTGATCTGCCGTGGCACTGCAGCTGTGCCATGATCAGTGTGGGCACAGACTCGATCAGTCCCAGTTGGACCGGCCATGGTGGTATTTTATATGTATGTATGTATGTATGTATGTATGTATGTATGTATGTAGGTATGTATTGGTGGTGGTAGTAGCAGCGTGCTCTTTCTGGGCATGTTTGCATGTCATGTATGTACGTACGTATGTATGTATGTATGTATGTATGTATTTATGTATGTATGTATGTAATAATATTCTGTGGCACTCCGCTTCTTTGCCGCGGTCGTGACTAGCTTAGTAGCTTGTCAAATAGCCTTTGTTATCAAAAACAAAACGAAACAAAAAAAAAAAAAAAAAGAAAAGCAAAACAACAGCACCCCCCCTCAGCCCTGTCCCACTGTTGCAACTTTGCCCTTGGCATGCCCACAGCCCCTGTTGATGATGCCACCTGGCAGGGTCATGGGAGCTCTAATAAGGACTACCTTCTCCCTTCCCTTCTAAGTTTGCCCTCTATTCTCTTCAGTGACTAATGCTAAGATATTATTCCTACTCTCCCAGCACTGCACCAAGAAGCCTTTCACTGACTCTAAACCTACTCTACTTCCTGGAAATCGCCCTTCAATTCTTGTATCCATGCTAACCTAGCATTCTCTGCCATGTCCCTTACTTGCTCTAAGCTTTTACACTGCCCATCTCTTGTCAGTCGAGATGCTGACCTGGGTTAAATGAGTTGCGAGATTAGGGGTCATATCAGCAGCCTCGTTCCCATGTCATCATATGATCAATGGTCTCATCCACGTCCTTCCTACACACCCTACACTTCCCATCGCTCCCATTCATCCACTTCGGTTTCCTCTTCTCCAGATTTTACACACACACACACACACACACACACACACACACACACACACACACACGTATTGCTAAAAAAGAAAAACGATCGGTAACAAGGGCGTAGCCCTATATGAATCCCTATATAAATATAAAAAATTGGAGAAAGTAAAATATTGTACGGCAGAATGAATGGCCGGCCTTCTTATTCTGTATAGTACCTCCATGCACCGGCTAAGAAGAGCTTTGTTGTAGCCCATGGCTCCTTCAAACATCGGTTCACCATGGTGAATGAGTTCAGACTGGACAAGCAGGAACTGTATCTTGTTTGCATCCCCAATTTAATGCAGTAAGCCATGAGCACACTGACATTCAATGCTGTGAGTCAATGTTTACAATTGGAGTTGGCGTAGAAGCTCCCTTCCGTGACGTCATAGACTATGGCGGAAAGTAGCGATGTTTGACGAGTGCGGCCACCAAATGAGACGCAATTCTGCACGATAAAATTGCGAATAAAGTGTATATTGCGTCATCGCAAAGGTAAATTTTCTTCACAAAGTGCTACAACAATTCAACTCCTTCACTTTTCATACAAAATAAAGTACTTGGCGAGGGAGAACTTTTTTAAAACCCCTAAAAGTCCAAAAAATATGCTCGCCAGAGACCATGTCTGTTTTGCATTGATAAATTTGTCATGATTGACAGAGAATTTATCGTTATTGCTGTGCTGCAAGTTGGTTGTTTCCTGATAAACCTTTTAAACATACCATTGTACTGTCAAATATTGGGACATGTTCGCGTTAAACACTCTTTATGACTGACCTCAGTTATATTTTAGCTTTGCTTTGTTCGAGGTGCAAAAATCGGATTCCATACACACACAAATCCTTCATAATTGCTGTCTCATGACAAGGTAGCATTACAGCATATTTACATTCATCATTTTGCTGACCAAATTACATGATCAAAGATGTTCGGTGAATGCATTTAGATGTTCTCTATTAATGTAAATGAAAATATGCATGGAACATACGACTGTTATACGTTACTTGCATTTAAGCATTATTTACAACAAAAACGTTTATTCATTTTTTTTACAATAAAAGTAGAAGAATACCTTACAAAGCACCATGACAATAACGCATCCATTAGCATTGTGTGCAAAAGCAATACAAGCCTACATATATTTAAGTGATCACGCCAGTAATGCTTTGCATGGAATCTGGTTCAATGCCGGAGGCGCTTCACTTTGAGATGAAATAACGGTGTTTTTGACATTGGACGATGATATGGGTTCGAAACAATTACCACCTTTTTAAGTGAATGATTTAAATTTCAACCTTTAGTGTGTTTTAAACCCTCTTCGAACATTATAATAAATAAAAAAGGTTTAAGTTTGTTGTTGATTAGAACGACTATGTACTAATGATACTCTGTATTATCGTATCATTGTGGTGAAAGAGACAATCAGTGTTTAATTCCAATACTTGATTTGTAGCATTCTGGGTAAAGACAAATTGACTACTATGCAAAATTACAATCGAAAGAAGCTTGGAAGAAACATTGCTTTACAGCAAATCTGCATGTATAGAATGATGAGCTGTTTGCAAACGGTATCAGCTAGCTATGGTCATGCAGCAGTCACATTTTTAAACATTCAAAGAGTTCCTTCATTTATTAATTTTGATGTTACAATATATCAAAGGGATTTCGACATGTAAACATAATTAGGAATATCAAAAAGCCTAATCGCTAATCTTTAGATGCGCCTTTATCCATACCATTTATGAAAAAAATGGCACATGCATCTATCACAGTTTTGAAGATATTGGATATTTAAATTGTTAAATCCGCTTGATTAGCATAATTTTTGGGGCATCAAATGGAAAAAATTCACAACAGAGAGTGTAACCACAAGCGGACCGCATCCAGAATTGCACTTGTCTTAATTTTGACCAGCCAACATTTGTACAAAAGTGGCGCTGTCAAATACACAGCACACGGTACAAATCATTAATAGCAAGAATGACACGTTAATAACATCGACTGTGTTGACGATTTAGGGAATCGACATTTGACAATGTTGGGGATTATGACATTTGACCATATTGGTGATGGTGACGAGACTGAAGGTTCTCTGTGATGGATAAATAATCTCAACGTCTGATCTATATACTTGATAATATCATAAGACTGCAAATACAAATTAGATTGTGACAGTGCTATAGTGACATATATTACAATACAACTGGATTTGCTGCATTGTCATCTCAGAAGAGGTTTTTCCCACTGGAAGGTGTTCTAAACTATACACTACGATATGGATACAGGATACCTAGAAGCCCCGCAAAAAGATTGCATACCCTTTGCCCAGTATTAACCCGTATGGGGGGAGGGGGGGGGGGGCCGATTTTGATTTGCTCAAAATTTAAATATGACTCCCAGTGGTCCAAATTTCTCTCTCTTTTAAATAATGTCGTGGACAAATATGTATGCAAAAGTTAACTGAAATCTGAACAAATGAACGGGATCAAATTACATTTAAAACGTTTATTTTAATTTTGCTCAAAACTCAAGTTTTGGTAAGGAGGCATGGGTCAGGGAAAGCGCTCACAACTACCACGTACCCTGGAAACAAACGCCGAAAGAGATTTTAACAGAAACGGGAAGATATTGGAATGTTTTTGTTTTTTAAAAGCTTTTTCTTTTTGGCGGGAGTTATAAAGGGAAATTAAAAAAAAAAGTGTACACAAATTTCCATATTCATGGAATCGTTGGGTGATAAGAAGAATTTTCAAATTTGACCTTGACCTTTGACCTTGGCCAGTGATCCCGTTACTGAGGTAAATATACATGCAGTTCAAATGGCAGTTCCTAGCTTCGTTGGTTGAACTTCTTTACAGAAATTATGAGTTGTGTAACCCAAGTTTTTTGAAAGATTACGGTTACTATAAAAACTTGCCATAAATACACTTTGCGAATTACGCGTGGTTGATAAGTTCATTATCTCCCAGGCAGGTTTTTTATATCATATGTATGTGAAAATGTAATATAATAATGAGCGGGCCTTACCAGACTGCATGACTGAAGTAGAATTTGAAAATGTACAACAGCAGCAGCCCTATTGACAGCGTTTTTTTTTCTCGTAGAGATACATTAAACCTTCATGCCTAACGGTTTGGCTGGGTGACACGAACAGACAAGGAAATACCAAATCCTCGGCCTGTGGCCCCTAACCTGTTCTGATGTCTAGTTTAAATAAGTATTTATCTGCATGTTAATTTATTGCTTCACTTTAAACGTTTTAACTTTGACGTATTGCTCATTGGGTGTGTCTATATTACAACCTACCAGAGGAAGTTGGAATGGTATCTGAATTTATTGTACTTTTCAAAGACATCAGGTATTTTAAGTTTTGATTGTTTTTTAACTTGCATGAATTTAAAGACCACAGCTACGATCATGTATTCATTGACTGTGCCTTTGTCTCAAAACTATAGGGAGAAGTTGCACTTGATTCTCTATTTGTAATACTTTTCAAGATATCAGAGATTGAAATTTCATATGCATGGTATTTTCATACTCTCTCGATATCTTAACTATTCCGAATTCAGTACATCTTTTCCCCTACATGGCTAAACCATGTCAAATTTGAAATTTCTAGGTAGTGTAGTTTCCAAGAAAAACAAATAAGAAAAAAATTCAGTTGTAAAGAAAGATTTCAGAAGAAAAAAAGGCAAGAAAAAGAAAGGAAGAATGAAATGAAAATTTCCTTTTTGGACCCGGAATTATAATATAGGGCCAAATAATTAAAACTCTTTGGCGAATGGGAATGAAGACTTGTGTCTATTCATAATGTTGTCTACGCTCTACCCGTGACACATTACAAACTGTGCCTGATGATTACCCTTTTCTGGCATAACCGAGTGCGTTTACTATAAGCAGACACCACTAGTAGGAATAAGTTTTTGTGTTGGAAGGAACAAGAGGCTAAACTTTAACTTTTGCAAGCATATTCAGGATTAGAAGTCTCGTTTTGCGATCCACATATATTTCCATTGCGTCATTTGTCCTCAGGTACATTTACTCTTCGGTATTAGGCCCAGCCCTGGTTTGTTGTTTACAAAAGTCACCATCTGGATTCCATTTAGGAAATAGAACTTTTCGCCCCAATTACACCTGTTGTCATGCTTACGCAGATTAAGTATAAAAGCAAAACATGAATGGAATTAGATTGATCTAACCACTGAAAAGAAAATGACGAAATTGATACAGTATTGATTTCATACGAGTCCCCAAAATGTGTTTATGTGTGCGAACTTATCATCAAACGTTTCGTTATATGCACTCTAATGATAAAGGAAACGGTATTTTCATATGTTTACAATATACGGTTCAACTTGTGGTAATCAAGGAAGTTTGAGACAAGGTGTCATGTTGGAGACCTAAGGCATGTTTTTGCATGCTGCATTGTTTGATGCCTGCTTAGCCAGTCTGCTTGCAAGCATTTGTAGCTCGTGTTGTTCCAGACACGTTACTTTTGCTGCAGGTCTGATCAACACTTTTTCTAATTTTTATAAAAGCAAATTTAGAGCCAGCTGATCGTTGCTATTTGTTCAGGTAAACATTAAACCAGAAGCATGATAAATAATTCTTGAGATGGAAATTCGTCAAAAGTTTGTATGTTGGTGCCCCATCTTTGATACATGCTTGAGATAAAATCGTTTAATTTCTGAACTTATTAGAAGTGAGTAATGTAGTGCTTCATTAGTGACTTGCATCAATATATGTTAAGCCGATGAGCAGCGATTTGATAACATATACGTGTACAGTGATCCTCTGGTGATGCGTTGAATATTTTATGAATTGTCAATCAATAAATTTCATTCATTTAAATGTACTTGTTTCCACGTCCATTTACTATATGTTTCGTCATAAGATTTCTTAAAACGTCTCCCTTACACTAGTTCTGTTCTAAAAAAAAAAAACGTACTGCTGAGCTGCAATTTGCCATGTGTGGTTAATGTGAGCTTGCATCTTAATGTAGTTAAGCTACTACATGCTTAAAACTTTAGTTGGTGTTCTTTATTTTTTCTTGTAGTTTTTAGTTGAAACACGATGTTTTGTACTGTAACATCAATATAGTTTATTGGTATTGATGGGAAAAGATTCCTCTGTTGCGTATATGCAGTTCCGAAATTGCAATTGTAAAGGTTTTTATGGTACACGTGTGTGGAAATAACGTCAACTGTTTTTCTTCTGTCTAGATCAAAGTCCGTGACTTTAATTTAACACTGTTAACATTTCAGTGATGACGTATGATATCATGTCATCCCGTCCATTGTCCATCAGTTTGTTGATGTCCTATCATTCCATCAATTGTCTGTCAGTCTTTTGATGTCATATTATCATATCTATTGATGATCAGTGGGTTGATGTCAGATTATTCCATTTATTGTACATCAAAGGTGTTGACATCATATAATGCCATCACTTGTCCATCAGTCTGTTTATGTCATATCATCCCACCTATTGTCCATCCGTCTGTTGATATCAAATCGCCCGTCTATTGTCCATCAGTCTGTGATCCACATGCAATTTACTCTTTTCACTTGTTATAATAAGCCACTGGCTGAATCATCATCATATCTGCTCAGGTGTCGACCTATAAAATGTATTTGGTTTTATTTTTTTATAACTTTTGTCTCTGTTACTATTTATTTTTTTTGCATTGTTTATTTGCAAAATCTCAAAATTTGTTTAGAGAATTCACAAAGGTAAACATATGAGTACTCCTAGACATGAATCTGCTCACAGAGTGGTGTTGTATTTTGCAAGTTTTTGTGTATTTTTTGTGTGTGTTTTAATCATGCACTTCTCAAACCATCTGGACTGTCTCTTCAAACTTGGCAGAAAGGTACCTTGACTTCGCCTCTACCCAAGAAGTTCACTTGTAGACCTTGTTCCATTATCTGAACTTAACGTTGCAATAAACCTAACAAGTGACTAAATTTGTTATTATATTATCAGTCCCAATCCCGTATAGCAAAAGTGATGGCATACGTCCTTACAAGCAAATCATGATATTGTGATTGACTGCTAAATTTACAATGTTCCAAGCTGCCTTACTGATTGTACGTGGTCTTGGTTATTTACTCTTACAATTGTGACGTGTTTTTAAGGTGGAAGATTTAAAGCCTGCACCTTTGGATAGTCTCTAAACACTTTTTCATGTTTTTGGATGGTCTGGTACTTAAACTACATGCTCCCAAAATGCAGATGTGTGAACATAAATTTTTTACGAGATAGTTGATCTCAAAACTTTTGTTTACACTGAAAAGTTTAAGCAGTGCCAGGCACATGGGTTTGTTTTCATGGGCATGGTAATGGACCATGGCACTGTTTGTACAGTCATTAGTCAATGACCCCTGGAAACCAATTGAGATATTGACAAGGGTCACTCACAGTAAACCATTAGCCATGGAGAGAAGAATAGGCGAGTTCAGACTAATCACTATCATTGTTCTAATTACTTTGAAATTTTCTATTGATGTAAAAACAAATTAGCACAATCCACTTACTGGTCCCCAAATATGGAAAGCCGCATGTGCACCCACACCCAAACAAGCCAAGTGTGGTGTTCCCAAGTTAAAAAAGTCGAGATTTAAGCCACAAAATATACTTTCGTTTAATGACAACATCATAGAGGTAAAACTAGAAGTTTATTTCACACAATAATTAAAACACAGGACAGAGGAAATGAGTATGTGTCATATTACAGCCATAAATGTGTAAGAATTGGCAACTTTTCCTTTCAATGCAATTTTCTCGGAACTGTTTTTTGCTCAAGCTCTGCAATTTGTATCTCTCCTCACAAACGTATGAATTGCTCTATCACATTAAAATCAATGGACATTAAAAGAAAAATATATCCTGGAACAGTTTCCAGGATTTTTTTTCTGACAACCCCTTCCTTGACGTTTTGAGCAATTTATAGAAGGAAAATGAACAACCTGTAAGGACTAAAATAAAAATTTTATAACTTTTTATTTATGCTATTTCAGGACTAACCATTGAATTCGATCCTGACCATGGATGTATAGTTTAAAATTCTTCTGATTTCAACTGGGGAAAATTTTTTTGTGACTTATGTGTGAAAATGTGAAAATCCTACCAAGTCAGAAAAAATGCTATAAAATCTCAAAAAAATCCAATCCTGCAAAAAAACTCTATGGATACAAATCTATGGATATATAGTAATCAGAAAATATATAGGTTTAATGTACTTGTGAAAAAAATAAATGAATAGTTGCGATCCAAAGTTGCCAGTCTCACTGCGCACTAGCTTCACAGCTTCCACCTTAAAGGCACACTTCACATAGGATTATTATTCAAAACTGTAAAACCAGCCTTGAGAGTTTGCTATGTCATCACTGTTTCATTCTGGGATACATTATTGCAAAGATGGCGGCTTCCAGACCACAATATGTGTGCCACTTCGAACTACCATAGCTTTTGTTCTACTGATCTGAGGGAAATAATCTTTACATCAAAGTAGTGCCGTTCTTAACAAGTTTCAAACAAAAAAACGTTTTGAGCAGAGTTTAGTTAGGCTTTATGGTACTCTAGCTATGCCCATTGGAAATGAGTAGGTCCTCAGTACTTTACTTCATAACACTATAAGTATAGAAACAAATTCAAGCAAGGTAAAGAAATGATCGATAAATTGTCATTCTGAATGTCTTAAAATGTAAGAACATTAATTGCACTAGCTTTATTAAGAAGTATTTCTTCGACCAGTAATTTATAACATGTGCTAGGAAATGCCAAAATTACTTCTCGTTGGGTCAACCATATTTTATGTTGTTTGCAACGAATTAATGATCATAATATGTAGCTAAGATACTTGCTTAAAGATTTTCTTTAACCATATTTGTTTTGCTGTTACAAACTTTCAAAGTTGAAACCATGACACAAATTGTACGTAATATGTAGAACTACCTAACTACAAAAAATAAAAGTTTTTTTAAGGACTCCGGTTTAGGAAATGTGCAAACATTGTTTCTTTGTAAATATTGTGGAGTTTAATAGTGCAAGCAGGTTGTTGTTCCCCGGTTTTGTAGTTTATGCTCAATTAGTGGACTGATTACTCAGCAAGGTTTACAGTTTGTAAACAGTCATGGTCTATGGACTATGCCATGTTCAAAAGCATATGATTTGCATGAATTAATTTTAGCGTGTTTCATCTTGTGCAGTAGAAACTCTAACAGGTACATGCAATTGATTCTCCTGTAGCGTGGCTTGAGCAAGTTAATTTGACAACAAAAGTAGGTATACATATTATATGTAAGTATTGTTACATATATTATTAGTGTAAATGCATGCATCGATAGCGTTCCATAAGCCCAACTATTTTGGTGATAAATTTTTCCCTCGATTTCACCATGTTTAATTTATAGATGGCCTCACAGCGTAAGGGCTCACATTTGTCCAGTGTATATTTTCTCCGAACATTTTGCAGACCAAAGTCATTTGACTTTCCAAATGTCTATTTTAGTTTTTTATTGGTATGGATTCTAATTTTTTCACGTAGTTCCGATTTTTTTGTCCGTTCGGTTTTTGAATCGTAAATATTGCTCATTGAAAATCTCACAGCTGATAAAGACCTTTCCATTTTCCTATCGCACGGTATTCCATATACCTGCCTATGCGTCAGTGACCTTCATGCTCGTCTCTCATAATTTTCTTTGCTCATAACTCAGCGATGTTTGCTGTTCTTAAGGTTCACCATATTCATGTTAATTTTACGATCATAACCTCATTGGTAAAAGTTTTTTTAGCAAAATTTAGCAACAACACAACCTGTTAAATTCAAAGAAATGTGGGGAGGATGAGAAACCCCCCCCCCCAAAAAAAACCCTAACTTACTAACTTCCCGCGTTTTGAAGATCAACGTCATATAACGTCTCAAGGTAAGATGCACAACTGTACCATTTTCATTTTATTTCTTTATCTTTATTGAGTTATAACGCAAAAGGAACAGAATGCTTTCAAACGAAAGGTTGCCATAACAACCGATCTTCAATCAAATTTGTCTTTGTACGCTCGAATCGTGACCTTTACCTACATTTTCAGGTCTTCCAGCCTAAGCTGCAGCACAAACATGATCAAGAGATGTAATTTTCCTTGGATTATTTGAATGCCCCATAAACTGTTACATATTTGACATAGACTGATATCAAATATACCAAATATTTCGGACGCCATAACTAAGAAATGACAAGTCAAGGTGGCCAAGTGTATCTTGTGGAAGCTAGCAAATGCTGTACCTGGCTGAGGCACACTTGAAATTGCCTTGAAAACTGCAGACTTTCAAAATGACTTTTAAACCATCTTTCGTAAGAAACACTGGTGATCTTTTACCATGTCAATTAGTTTCACATAGTGGAGTGAACGCATTGAAGCCAGAAATTTTTCAAGACTTTAGACGTCAGTCTATGGCACGTGCATCATAACAAAAGCCTTGTGACTACTAAGGCTATCCATATCAGTCTATCATATTATTAGTCTTGACTTTTTTTCTCGACAGAGTTTGCCCGTCATGCTGCACTTATGTTATTTCCAGCTGCTAAATATAATAATGACAAAGGCAGATTGGGAAGAAGTCCAAAACTTCGAAGAGGCCCCAAAATTGAGATACGAAAAGTAAGTCACTTTTGACACCGCGAAACCGTTGCAATTTAGATCTCAAATCCTCGTTGGCAATTAATCCCAAGGGAAATAAGTTTTGAAGGGAACTGGAAAGCACTATGTAAAACCCAAAAGCTGCCATGCATGTGAGCTGTGACATTTGTGAAGCCAATGAAACGCGGTAAACCTGGGCTTTCTTCGGTACAACTATACCACTTGTTAGTTTTCCCGAGACGATGGACAACATTCACTGCAATCTTGTTAGAACAGGCAAGGGGTTGTTATAACTTCTTTTTTTCCTTTTCCAGACAGGCAGTTGTTAAAAAAACCCTAATTTTTCACACAAAATTGCCACAAAAAAGTGAAGACCCATATTTTTACATGGATTGCGAAACAGGCCAAGCCTATATTAGTCATCCTCCATGGCACAGTTGACGGCGTATACTATCCTACTCCTCTTGTTTTGGTGGAGGATACCGAAGAACTCTGAGAAAACCATCGTGCACAGTCAGACTGGTAGGAACTCTTTCACTTGCAAATTGGTACTAAAGACTATTAAAGAAAAGCATTTAAGAAGTTGGAATGGGTTGACAACGTATGGCTTCCTTGTAATTTCAAGATGTCTCATTTTGTTGCATGCTACTTTCTGTGCAAATTTCTGCGGTAGAAATATTTTCTGTTGGACTCCTTGAACTCCGTGTTGTGGACTGCTTTTTCTTCAGTGTTTGGTACCATTGGAAGCAGTGGGCACAGCAAATGTGTTTGAATGCCGCGCGATATTCTGCGCTCATGAAGGAATACAGTAAAGGGTTGTTCATGGTACTTACGTAAACCAGAAGGATACTTATGGAATTGACAACTAATGCGCCCGGTAGATGCCATATTTTCCACGGTGGCGTTTGTGTATTTGCCACCAAACCAATAATATTTGCAGGTAACCAACACACGGCAAATGTTATGACTAAAACTACAAGCAGTCTGACCACTTTCTGTCGTCCTTGCATTATTCTGTCGTTTGATTGTGAGGCTCGAAGCTTCATGGCGCCCTTGCGCAGAAACCACCCGATTTTGGTGTAAACGCATGTGATGATAACCAATGGTAGAAAATAGAAGAACACAGTGAAAGTGATGGAATCTATTTTACTGAAAGTGCTGTCAGAGGTGTCAGTACAGATACGGACACTTGACATATTTGAGTTTTGATCTGCGACATATGATACGGGATAAATTAAGGTGCCGTTCCGCCTTGTATGCACTACTTTTGTAAAGTACAGTTTCGGTGAAGCAGAGGCCATTGAAAATACAACGATGGCTGTGACTATTCGTAGTACCACACTACGTTTCCAGATAATCTTGGCTCTCATCGGGTGAAGCAGCACAAAATATCTGTATTACAAAACAAACGACGAATGATATTTCCATAAGTTTTCCTTTTTCATACAAAGTACATTTAATCTTAATGAAAAACACTGTCAGGAAAAAACCTACAAAAAGTACAAATTCATCTTTTAAATGAAAATGTTTACTTTTTATATTCTGACTTGCCATGTAACTTGTTTCCATTTGCTTTAGTTATATATTCTTGTAAATTGTTGGCATTATCTATTTCACAAAGTCAAATGCCACGCAACACGTCCATGCTATCAATATCGAAAATACGTTAGCTACGTTCTAATTACACTCATTGTCCGCCCCTGCCTATTCCTCAGATATAAATGTAGATACGTTGAGGAAGTTTATTTTCATATTTATCAAAACAAATCCATTGAGCAACTTAGACGAAGGCTATGTTAGATTGAAATATTATAGCGAGTCTTCGACAGATAATTAACGGAAGACGTTTCGCGGCCTGGAATGCCCTGACGAGTAACCCTGACCGATACTTCTGGTCTCATCTTAATGTTTAACCAAGAAAACCCGCATGATAAACAATATCAGAACATAAATGGCAGTGACATAGCATATACAGCCATACACGATGTTTAGTTTATACAGCTTGCATCTAAGAACCAATGGCCAAGATACTGTGCATGAATTTCGTTTGTATATTTCATGACATATTATAGTTATTATATCTCAACAAAATATGAGCAAGGCGCATTTTTATGTCACAACATGTTACAAAGTGTGACTTCCTAGAGGGAAAATAGCTTGCCTTAGAGAGCCTATTTTATGCCAAATCCTCGCGCCAAAATGTAGTCAAGTGACATGACATGGTCCCAGCTCCGAGGGATAATGAAAATTACAATGTCTCTAGACATTAGAAATAACAGAGATATGTAAGAACATTGAGGCACACATTACATGATCAATTTTAGGTTTAAGGTTATCAAAAGAATTGGCTCCTTTAGATGCAGAATTTTCAATTTTTAATATTTTTTCGTTATCATTCAAACAAGAAATAGACACATGACAGCATCTCAAATCACCTATCTCGTTTGTTCTTCTGGAAACACTCTTTGTTTATCGGCTTTAAAACAACATCATGCCTTTAGCTACATGCCTAAAACACCTCGAATTGTACAATCATGTGGTTGGATTCTTGTTGATGGTCATTTTAGGCCTAGGGGCTTTTTGATAGATTGGTGTTAATGTCACTTTGTGGACTTGTATGGATGGTGATCATTGTTGAGACCTTGGTTGCAACTGGTATTTTTTCAATGCTGAGTTTCATTGATATTTTCGACAAATTTGAAACCTGTGCTTGCAAATACTCTACTGTGCTGCAGATTTTGGTCCCTTTTCATGAATTGTACGGTCCTATTTGCACATGAATGATGTACCTGTTCAAGCCAATTTACTGCAATAGGCCACATTTTTAAACATTTTTTTTTCATTCTTGTCATTATAAAACTAAACAGGACTTTTTGGCCCTATGGACCTTTGAACGTACGTTTTGGACTCTTTTGGATACAAGCTATACGAGCTATAAATTTGTGTAATTGAGCCAAACTTACCAAGGAACATTGCCTTTGGTCGGAATTGACTTGGATTTGTTTCATTAGGACTACGTTTTGGATATGGTAATGACACTCTCTAATAAGCCCATGGTGTCTCACAGCCAGTTTTCTGGCATCAATACGCTTTCTTCTGGAAGAAGTTGGATTGTAATACCATCTCCACAGCTGGAACATTAATTCTGGATTTAACAATTACGGTGTTTGGTAAATGTGCTCTTGCTGTGGTATGTCACCCACATTGACTGGCCGTTGACCGCTGGCCGTGACATTATTATTATTTTATTATACCTCCGCGAACGGAAAAAATTAAACTACATATAAATACCGTTATTACTTCGTGGTGGACACCAGTTATGATTTACCACCTACATGGCTAACTGATGACCGTGGTTTACGTATCACTATAATGATGGCTTGCTGGTGGGCACTGGCTGTGGTGTCCGTATCACCTAAATTGCTAGTTGATGGACACCAGCTGTGGTGCATTGCCTGCACTATGGACACCGGCTGTGGCAAATCGCCTGCATGTCCGAGCTGGTGTACAGCGACTGTCAATTATCGCATTTATGACTTGCCTGCAAAGCAGACAGAGTTCCGTGTTACTACACCCAGCTGAGTAGACAAAATACGCAGCTTGGGTCTGCTTTTGAGGCAACTTTATGACTACCCTTTTCACAAAATGTTTGCAGGCACAAGGTATAGGCACATATATGTTGAAGTGGGATCGCATGACACCTTTTATTGTATACGATTGATCAATGGATGTCTTGATCTGCAGCCAGGACCAGCAGTGCCCGTTTTGATCCATGGACCTGGACTTATCCCGCAAAATTCTGCCAAGCTGCTGACTTGTGTAACTTACCTTTCCAAGCTCATAGCCGTCAGAGTAACCATAGAGATGCGCACTCCCACGTTCTTTGTGTAGATGGTAAGCTTGCACAATACGTCGCCAAACAACCAGTCCTACCAGAGGTACATAAATTCATTATTATATTTGTCCTTGTTACTTTTGTTGTGATGATCATTGTTGCTATCATTATCATATATTACTAGTACTATTGTTATTAAGATGACTATGTCAGCGCTTGATACTATTACCGCGATTATCGCCATAGCTATTACTGTTACTCTACTGTCTGTTATTGCCAAAAACGAACCTACGATTTTCACCGTCGGTCATGTATTGTATAAGAGTGTGTTTTTAGTATCGGTACATTCTCAGTGCCTATATCATTAATCTCATCTGTACGTTCATATATTTGTGTCTGAGTGCTAACCCAGACATGCTGTTTTTCCTTGTGTTTTTTATTTCTTTCTAACCATGGCACCCAAATTTGTCCGGAACTTTTCTGAGACACTATTATTCCCCAAACCACCAAACTTGCCATGGTGACTGACCTACCGATGAAATTGTGCCTTTTGGTTTGGAATAGTCATGATGATTAAAATTATGCAATTTGGGCCAATGAAAGTTTTAAAAGCTCTATATCTTCAAAAATATAATAGATAAACACAAAGTTCTAACTTACACATATAGGTTTGAGACAACTGGCAAATTGAATAGCATACAAACAAAAGTTGGGGAATTTTAATGTATGCTAAATTCAACAAATTTCTCCACAATCCACACATGCAGGCCTTCAACTGCTTCCTGACCTATTGCTTCAAGTCCATGGTGCTAGACAACCCTTTTGCGTGCATAGTTAATTAGCTTGAACATGTCTCATAGGCAGCCTTCTATCAATACATGCTAGCTGTATGGTGTACAAGGTTTGGGTCTTGTTGCAAATGGGGGGGGGGGGGGGGCTCCCAACAACTGTGTAATGAGGCTCTCAATAAAATACAGAGAATCTCTTCCTGATCATACAAGAATAAATATGCTCCATGCTGCCATATGTACCAAGCAGGCTATAGTTCCCACTAGTGCTGCACAGAGCTGTCAGTGCACCATCACTGAGACTGGTATCCTAGCTGGTCTGTTTTTACCTCAGGGTATGTCAGTCTGCTGAGCTTATCAGTCCCAAGGGAACATAGACACTAGACTTCTGGGCACACCAAGCCTGAGTGTACCCTCTGTTAAAATAGACTACTTGGCCAGACACATGAAAGTATTGTCTTCCAATCCACGATGCTTGTTTTCACAACTTTGTGAATTTTGAAACAGTGTGTGGATTTGTGTCATCTGAATGGACACTTTCGTGTCTTTGTTTTCTTGTAACCAGTGAGATGAAGCCTGTTGACAGGACAAGGCATCATAGTCAATACTGAGACAGTATAGTGCTTGTCTTGGTTCACAGGTACATGCACATGTGGTTTCTTCACAGCTTCTGTTAAAATTTGTTTATTTAATAAAGGAAGAAAGACAGTTTTACATTGCATGTATACACCTCCCTTTGAATTATAATATGTATACACTGTACATGTATACGTGCATGTATGAATAATGTACACCTATATGCACACATACTCATCCATACTGCCCAGAAGGGCTGACCCTCTCAGGAGTGGGCACATTTCTCTGGTCCCAA